>PNEQ01037297.1:0-41862 GCA_003012365.1 Medauroidea extradentata
CTCGCAGGAGAGGAGTGACGATAGCCCTCTCCCTGAGCGCGCCCAAAGGCGAGTGTGAGAAATTGTGAAGCGCGGTGACTTATATAGGGAGTCCACGCATTCTCGGCGTGTTCATGGAAGGCATACGAAGCACATCTGACCATTCAAATTAATATTATTAACATGGCGATTTTCGATATCACTGGAACAGCCTTAAGGCAGCTGCCGCTATCAACAAATTATAACTACTTTTTTTAGGAAATATTATTTTTCAACGAAGAGCTGGTTATAAATACCGGAAAATGGACTGTATACGCTATGCATTTTGCTACAGGACGTTTCATAAACTGCGGTACTTATTTTAATCTACGTCATGATAACCTACAAATTACATTTTGGCAGTAGAAAAATTTTGCCCGTTTGCGTTCCTGTACAGTGAATATGAGTAGAGTGGTGTTTCAGCCACGAAACAATTTCTTGTATGTTGCAACATTGAATCGTTCCTCTAATAATCAACTGTCGATTAAAGTTTAAACATTGCTTATAATAGGTATCGGGAGAATCTCGGCTACCATCAGCAAAGTAGTGCATAAAAACATTTTATTTTAAAATAATTATCTAGGCCTATGTTTACTAGACGCCTCATTGACTTCATCTGAACTTGTCTGTGTACATTAACACTTTGCGTCTCAGTCTCATAGGTAATTTTTATCAAAGCGTCGTGTGCTCTCTGAACAAGCCTTCGCGCAAGTAAGAAACGAAAATTGTTTATTTTATATGCACATTAATCAGACACGGTGACTTTAGAGAAATCCTCGCTTAGCATATGAACAGTTATTTTGTGTGTTATGCGTAGTCTGTAATATACGAGACTGCTTAAAGTATTCCTAATAACTGTAACAAAATAAAGTAAATTTGAAACTTTATTTTATGTTGATAAAAATACCCAAATGCGCTTATTCTTCTAAAAATCTGTTCTTTCAAACTGCTATAACTATCAAAATTCTAACCTTATTCGGAAAACAGAAACAGAAGCATGGTATTTCACACTATTACTCGACCACGTCAAGTGAGCACGCGGGAAATATGCGAACTAACGTGACGGTCTCCCCTCCTCCGACCCTCACCCTTCAAAACGAAGGGAGGAGGAGAAGGAATCGCTATGTAACGAGGGCTAGTAGAAGTGACGACCAAAGATACTGCAACAGTAGTTCTCATGTATGTACGTTCGCGAGTGATTTAGGAAAGGTATGGGCGCTGTAAAACAACTGTGGGAGGTTTGTTAAGTGTTTAATAATGGCATCAACTAGTAGGTCAAGTAATAAGACGTTACACAGCCAGTGCAGGGAAGTAATTAGGAATGTCATTAGTTTTTGTGATAAAAAGAAAGCTGCCAGACAACTCATTCATCCTATTAAGTCAGGCTAATAAACGTGTGGCAGCTGCAACAGGAAAATCTGAACAAACTATTTGCAAAATTAGAAAAGAAGGAAACCAAGCAGAGGTCAGTGGCCAAAAACCGACCACACCTGGGAAAAAAGGCCAAACATTTATAAAAAAATTGTATTGATGATTTCGATCGTGGTGTTATTGGGCGCACTGCCCAAAAGTTTTACACAGTTAAAAGAAAAGTACCGACACTCAAGAAACTGCTAATAGCTTTGAAACAAGAAATTAATTTCCCTGAAAAAAAAGAAGAGTTTTTGAGGCGAATCCTTAAAGAAATGGGATTTCAGTTCAAGAAATGCAAACATAAAATAAAGGTGTTGATGGAAAGAAACGACATTGTTGTCTGGAGGGGGGAGGTATCTACGGCGAATGAGAAAAAATGAGAATTCTCAGGAACACAAAAAGAAAAAAACGGTAGTTTATGTTGATGAAACCTGAAAACGAAAACAGCAGCAGACGGAAACCTTTCAAAATCCCTCGTATCCAAGCACTTGCAAGCTTGCCTGCCTAGTTAATAGTTTAACTGGCTAACTGGCTAAATGTCTACCCGGCCTAAAGCAATAGTTACCCTCCTTGCACTGCGTACTTTCGTTGGCACGTTTATCAGGCACACAGACAGGAGACAGTAGAACAGCTGAAGGTCTGGCAGACTAGGCTGTGCAGCGATGTGCACTCAACGAAGGCTGGAACAGTAACTTGAAAATGACGAAGTTAAGTAGACGAATACTAACAAATTTTCACCGGAATCGAAAAACCAAAAAATGTCAATGTGTTGATGAGTTTGGAAACTGCGGGATGCTTGCAGAGGCAACCACAAATGCAAAATCTCTTCCGCCGCAAGTCTCGTAACAGGCCTTTCAAGAAAAATTTTGCACTGGTTAGAGATGATGTAGTTCAGGCGTCTGCCCACAGATAACGCGCTCTCCGCGCGCAGGTATTCATTACAGCATCACGTAGCCGATGTAGCGTGTGTTGGAGCCAAGGCACTGATAAAGACTGGCCGATGTTACGCGTGTTGGATTACCTCCACTGATAAAAATTGGATGAATTCGTCAGTCATTTTTGGTCGGTTCGCAGCCAGCTTATACATAGCTTCGAGAGCGCAGAAAAAGTTCAAAATAAACTCGTCATTAATTGAAAATCACTGAGAAAAATGAGTAAAAATGTATGCAGTGCAATTACAGATTGCCCTGCCAATGATGGTACCCGTTTATTTTCCTTACGTAAAAAATTTAATAAGGAAAATTTTAAATCTATATTTTTGTTGTATTTTCAGTAATATATACGTTTAATTTATTGAACAACACTAGGGCTACTATACTTTTTTTCTTTATGGTTGCATAACTCCAGAAAAACTTAAGAGAAGTCTGTTTTGCACGGTAAAAACCACGTTGAGGTTCCTGTGACGTCACGAAACTGTATATTTTAAAATATATGCAACACACAAACTCAGCAATATGCATTCATGTCGTGCGATTGTTTTAAATAAAGTAGTTTAATGTGGCAAACTTCAGTATGGCTTGAACTCCGACGAGTATAAATGTCGACAGTAGTTCGTTTGCGCAGCAATGACATTAAATTAACTCCAAATAAAATCTTAGCTATAGCTGCATGGTTTAAGCTTCAAGAAGAAACCCAATACTCTGATATTAACGACAAAAATACAGTTTATGTATGTAACGATTATTTCTATGTATTGTGTACAATGTGATACGGTTAGTGTAAAATATATACGTTCGTTTAAGTTAAAAGTTACAATCTTAATAGCTTGCAGTTTGCGACGAAATCTCTATAGCTGTAGTGTTTTTGGCTGTTTCACTGACTGTCACATCATCAGCCAATAGGCGTGTTCCAGGCACTCGTGATTGGCCGATAATTCAAGGGATAGGCTGGGTCTAGCGAAACTCGCCTCGCGATGGCAGCACTTCTTTCAATGCCGTTCCCGAGAAATGTAAAAATTATTGGCAGAGAAAATTACTTGTAAAAAAAATGATCTGCAGTCTGTGCCAGGTTTGTTAAACGCATTCTAGCTATTAGCTCGATAGGATAATTTTTTGTACGCAACCGAACTTCATTCGACTGAACTTTTAAACCTAAATTTATGATTCTTTGCCCGATCTGAAACAATAAAATTAATTCGTAGTGAGTTATTATCACTTTGGAATTGACAACCTCAGACCTGTAACTAAAACGTCTCAATGTGTGAGCGCTACTAATACCTTGCTGGTTTGCTGCCTGCACACATTTAAAATTAACACCAGTTAAATCTACGTTGTTATACCAAATCTACAACCACGCATATCTTAGCAACGTGCGAATTCCCCGAGCTAACGTTTACGTAACTGGGTTTGTTAAATTTTATCAGTTTTTCTTTAAGTCGGTGAAAAATTCCAGTACTCACGATAGTGTCTGGTGGACGGCGGCTAGTAAAAACAATGAAGGCTACGTCATAAATGTGTTAGCCAAAAAGATCGCGTTTTCAGTGTTCAAGGCTTTTGAAAATATGTCATTTTTAAAGCTGAATAATTTGAAAATTACAATGTTCAGGGAGCTTGCTTTGCCTGGCTGCATTTAGCGCCAAAAATAATCAGGAAGAATCATACAAATATTAAAGATATTTCTATTATGTAAAAAAATATTAAACAATATCCTGTGCTCTATCCGTTAAAAAAAAATTGGGGCAAAATAAAGTAAGCGACAAGCGATTTTGCTATTGGAGATAGATGGGAGATACCAGCGGACGAAAGAAAGGTAAATCTATAAATTGAATTTTTGTGCCCCATTAGATTATATTTTTAGGCTCCACTCGAAAAGATCTGCGACACGCAGTTATTTTGGCGGCAGGTAGAAGATGGGAAAATATTTCAGACGCGGGCGGTCTAGATAAGTGATCGAATTATAGCTTCACCCTCGCTTCAGCCACACAAAATTGATAATGATGATATTAATAACTATACATTTGTTACAAATTCTTTTAATTTTGTGCAAACATAAATTCATTTATTCAGAACATATGTTTACAATTTGTGTGCTATTATTGACAGCTTTATTAATTAAAGTATTTTGTAGGCGAACTACTCAGGTTTAGTGTATCGACTATTATGATTTGATGACCTAAATGTAATATAATCTCACGAATTGTTCAGCATGTTTTCTATTTGTTCTGCAACTTCAACAATGAAAATAATTGAAACTAACAACAAAATTTCATTTCCACATAGGTTTCAGTGTTGCCTATTCACCACTTAAATAAAATACACGAACTATTTCTTTTCTTATGTCGAAACCAGACATTTATTTTTTTACTTGATTATGTACGCACTTGTGTCAAGTTTAATAGAAATGCACTACATGAAATAAAGTGTCCAGAAAATATGTTTTAAAATGACACTACAAACAATAGCACTGTTTGTTAAACTATGCTAACATGTTAAATTTTTTAACGGACAAGGTATCAGTAATTTGTACAGGTACAAACGTAAATTTAGACAACAGTGGGACATAGCATGGTAAATTGCCATTTACAATAGTACAACATGTCACGTTGTTCAAAACAGTAAAACAGGTCTAGGACACTTCATACGTTACTCAACAAATACGTCATTTTTTATTTTCTGTGATTTTTCGTTTAATATATGCAATAAAAGTGGTAACAAAACATTTTGCTCTACAGTATGAAATCCAATGAGCTACGTCACAAAATTCACGTAAGTTTATTTACAATTTACAGTCCAATTAAATGCACAAAATGTCTGGCATTTATAATAGTTTCTTGAGACCGATAGAAGCTCGTACAGTTGTAAAATTTATTCTTTGCATGCCTACGTTCATCTACAATAGTTTAATACTGTAATTAATATTTTTTATTTTAACACAGAAAAACGTCCATACATGTTTCAGTTTTTTTATGTACTGGAACCCAGAATAGTAAAAACTGCTTATACTCTACATATGTGAATTATTATTACTTTTAAAAATTAGGACGTAAGTAATGTTTCGCCATAACTTCTAATACATAATATGGAGAGCTAGATTAACGATTAACTTTTTTTCCTTTAGAATACATTTTTTATGTATCACACATTACATTAAAATCTTAGTTTATTGGCGATGTTTCATAAACATTTATTTTTACATTATACTGAGTACTAGAGACAAAATTTACACCGATTCTTAGTAATATATACTGAAACTATTTAAATAATTAAATAGCGCAGTGTTGAACATTAACGTGTCCAAAATATTATGTTTCAAATTACAGTACATAAAAACACAATCTTATAATAATTTTTCTTCTAAACATGTATTTTTAATTTGACTTTAAAAATGTTTCTCAATGTTAATGTTATGTAGGCAACAATTGATTGAAATGTATGTGAAATTCATGTTAAAAAAGTTAACGTGTTGTCTTGAAACATGCAAGACTTTTAACAGGAATATTCTTCATTTTGAAAAACGTAAAATTTACGTCTCACTTTATTTTGAAGATGAAGTGCCATGTAACATGCATCATTTCTGTACAAATCTATCAAATTCTGCTACAGCCTGACAGTAAAAAAGTTTATTTTTTGTTATAAATTACAGAAGTTTGGAACAGATACTTGTAAAAAATGTACAATTTTCTTTTTACAAAATTTGCATCACTAGGCAGTAAGAATTCTCTGCTCTTTTTGTAAAATACTTTGCATTGGAAGATCAGATTCATCAAGTCGCGGTTAGGTCTCCTGTTAATCTTGACTTATTTATTTCAACAATTATTTCACAACAGGGACGCAACAATATAAGTGGGCCGGGGGAAGATTACTTGCCCCCCTTTTTGATGAATCCTTGAAACATGGGCAATCCTTAAGAGGGCGTGGTACATAATTCAACGCTAAAAGAATTAATCTATAACTGTAGGTTTCTTGAAGCCAATTTACGAAAATTAAACAATAGCAATTCTAGACAATAATTTAATCCAACGTTTTGAACAAAATTGTTTCCAGTGTTACGAACTTCTGCGGCACAATCTCTGACGCCGGAACCTCGTGCATTTAACTGCTGCGCAAGAGGTCACGTATAATGAATTAGTAATTTTGGATGAATATTTACTCACAAAGTTGGCAAATACCATTATCTAGGATTGTCATTGAGTTTTTTATCTATATTGGTTTCGAATAAAGCGTAGATATCAATTGATGTTTTCAACGTTTATTTATATACTTCGCACTCTTAAACAATCTACCTGTCACCATACAATAATTTTACTTGTTCTTTATTTTAATACAACAAATATGTAATTCAAAGTTATTTTATGAAAGTAGAACTCTATTATCCAAGACGGCGATAATTTTCTGTGTTCTACCTGCCGCAAAAATGACTGCGTGTCGCGGAACTATTCGAGTGGGGCACAAAATTTTTTAGAATTTTCTCTTTCTTTCGTCCGCTGGTACCCACCTCAATCTACAATACCAAAAAAGTTGGTCAGTTATCACATTTTGCCCTCCATTTTCCTGTGGACGGTGCACAGGAAATAGTTTAAATAATTGGTAAACCATTAAATTACTAACGAAAGGAAAATTCACGGGGTAGGCTACCATCATTGGCAGGACATTCTATTATTATATTGTAAAAAATTTAAAATATTTTGAATGATGGTTTTCGATAGACGACTTTAGTTCGAGCGTTTCTTGCTTGCTCGAAGAGTGTATTCGTCTGAGCTAGATGCGGACCGACCAAAAATAGCGGACGAGTATACCTAGTCTTTATAGCGCCCTACGGAGGACGTCATTATTTACTTTTCGTAAGATAACTGTTCCAAAATAGGAAGAAAACGCTACAATGGATGGAAATAAAACGCACTTAATGAAGAATGGCAATAGAGGAGACATGCTTATTTCTACACGGCGAAAAAGAAACAAAGGAAAAGCACTCTCAGAGTGATGGAAGAATAGACGGTAGGCCTAAATTGACATTTTTTATGCTTGAAAAGTTTGGCTTATAACAAATTTTACCGAATTGGACTCGCCTGACAAGCCCGGGGTTGAGGGGAAGAGCCAACATATAGGAGTAAGCTTCACATAGTAAAAGAAAAATGGCAATCGTTTTTATCATAATAAATTCTAGCGGTACGTCCAGTGAAAGAATTGAAAATGACAGTCTATTCTAAATTAACTAATTAACTATTGTAATTATTTATGTATAAATAAAAGCAGCAATGGTGGACGACTAGTCTTCGATAGGCGGGGCTGTTCTAGAGTTGACTCTCTCACATTGGTCAAACAACCAAGGACTGGAAAAGCAGTGGCGGGGTTTTGGCGGAAGAGAGAAGTCTATCGGCAGGGATGCTGGGTGAAGGGACGTGTAAGTTATTCTTCGATATATCAACGGGGTTTAGGTATTTTAAAGGTTAATAAGTCAGGGATGTAGAGCACTGACGACCAAATGATATATTACTAGGTGAGGTAATACTGAATGGTTACATGTAAGTGTATATAAGAGTATGTAATGTCTGCATGTCCTAAACCCACAATTTCTAAAGGCAAAAAAAAAAAAAATCGTTACTGACGGACGAGTGGAATAGTTGGCTAAATGGAAAGGTTACTAAAACAAGCTACGATTTTAAAATATTTGGAGAAAACCATGATCATGGCATAGGCCTACATCTAGTTCAGTTGTTAAGTATAATGTTGGGCCTCATTATAATCAAAGACTTCCTTGTTTACAAAAAAACTTCAACTATAAAAGTAAATTGTGACATTATTTGATTAAAGACGTGTAAGTTAACGTGTTACTTGTAGTTTTTTTATTTAGGTACGTTGACACAAAACATTGAAACTATTATTTCTTACCGAGCTTATCTTTGTTTTGTTTATTGTTTATGTTCGCTTTTAATTTAAACAGAATAGAAAATTTTACGACTAAGAGGGGAAAAAGGGCCAAATGTGATAACATGTTATTCTCAATAATGTATTAACCCCTTAACATACAATTGTGCTCTAATGTATATAAGTTCCCGTACATAACAAACTGTATTATTTCTTCATGTTCAGCCCCTAAGATGGTAAAACAACTTGGGGGCGAAAAAAGAAAATAATAAAAGATTGACCGAATTTTCTAAATACGCATCCAAGCAGTTGATTTCTGGATCTCCCCCTTCCTTGTCCCCTTCAGACAAGATCACTGATACGTCAGTTACATGCTGAGCTAGGAGTGTGGTTCAGATGTATAAATGTACGCCAGGCCTTATACACAATACGATTATACTGTTATAGCTGGTCGCAGAAAGACAATCTGTGACTCACACATAAACTTGCCACATGCCGGCAGGAATTCTTATCTGCCTAGGTATCGTCTTTCTCCTATTTTCTCCGCTCGCCGTGTTTGCATTGTGATACTAGTTCAATGAGCTGACGACTAGATCACGCTATGTACGCCAACAGCTGATTGTAGCGTTATCCTACGAGGAGTAGGCCTATACTATATGAACCACCAAAAACCCCGCGCGCGAGTCGCGTTCTTAAGGGTGTTCAAGTTCGATAAATTCATAATTTTATGTGTTTATGGAATAGTGTTAGTTTTGTAGACGATATTCGTGAGTACAATTCGCTCTAACGAAACAATATTAGCTTTCGTAGTTTTCTCATAACGGTGCACCAAAATCAAAATTTGCTTGTTCTGCTGCCATGCAAATAGTGAAAACCAACTGACCTACTTGAATAAAATAATTCATTGTGATATTTCATGAACAATGTAATAAAGTATTTAAAAGACCATTAGTGTAATATTTTGAATTTTTTAAAAAATCGCAAAAGTACAGGAAAAAAGTTGAAAATTCAGTAATTTTTTTAAATACCAAAATAGTTAACGGCATTGTTTAAAAATGTTTTATTTCGTTGCCCGTGGCATGTTATTTGACTGGGAATTATTTAACATACGTAAGTCAATTGGTTTTCACTATTTGCATGGCAGCAGAACATGCCAAATTTGGCTTTGACGCACCGTTACGAGAAAACTATGCGAGTTAAAATGTTTTCTTAAGAGGAAACCGTACTCACAAGTATCGTCAACAAAACTAAGAATATTTCATTTAAATGTAAAATTATGATTTTATCACACTTGAACACCCTTAAGGCAATGCTCTCATGTATCTACTTTTATAGATATGTTAATATTTACTCCTAAACGAGAACAGACATCAAAAGTCGGTTTGACAGTTGTGCTTGAAATCGTCTTCTCCAAGTTTGTTGGTTTTTTGAAGGCAGTAAATACTGTGGTTTTAGCTAATTACGTAAGTAACAATTTCTAGTTTTGAAAAAAAAATTACCTGTCACGGCAAAAACCATTTTAAACCAAACTGCCAAACATATTTTTATATCAGCTCTCGTTCATGATAATTATAATGATAATCACAAAAAGAAACAGTAGAAACAAGAGAGCTTGGCTTCAAAGTTCCATTGTAAAATTTGATCGGCGTAAATCTTGCATGCTATACACAAATACTTCAGCACTTGGCACGTTTCAAGGTCGCCCTTACAGCTCCGTCACGTCTGAGCCTCTAACACGTAATGGCTAATATATATGTGTGTGTGTGTGTGCGCGCGCAACGTTTAATTCTGTTCCTTGTTCGTTGCTTTTAGTACATGCCTACACGGCAATTGGTAATGTTCGAGGATAAAGTTATTGTTACACTGGCGGGAGGTAAAATAAATAAGCAATCCGTTGTATTTATTGGTGACGTAGGGTTTCAGACCCGATGCGCCAAAGTACAGGAGTCGTTATTATTTACTGTTCAACTTTTTTTATGCTATATATCCCGTGCATGAAAGGAAAATAAAACTGAATCTTATCCCGATCAATATTTGTATAGCTCAATCAATAGAAAGGCAAATTCGCACCGACTTATTAAATCTGGCTGCCGTCACTTGACGTAGGCGTGTCTACATTTAATAATAGATAAAAAAAGATGTCTCACCGATGTCTTCCGCGTCCGGCACACGTGACAAGAGTGCCTCTCACACCGCACAGCGACAAAGCTTCCCCTTCTCTTCCATGGGGAGAACTACCAGCCAATCAGCGACCTCCTGGCACAATGGTTTATCGCATCCTCAGTCATACGCAAACCATTTATTAAATCATTCTGACATTTCTTACATTGGGCATTCATACTTATTAGCATAACCTGTGAAAGTTTCATTAATATACTTTCATTATTTACGTATGTTTAATATTTTGTCATAGCATGACGTCCATTAAGCCGCGCCTACAACAACGGCGGTGGGCGCCTTCAAAGGAGGAAAGGGTTGGCTTGTCTCTCTTTCTCCAAGTCTCTACCCTGTCACTACCCCGCTACGCACTCTGTAGCTATTACAGCGTGAAAACATAAATATTTCATATAACCTTCTGTTTCCAAAGTTTGATATTGGTAGGTCGGCATTCATATTTAATTGACATCAAAATCATTTACTTGGGTATTCGCGATACATAAAACTGTTTACCTTAACATAAATAAAACACAACTTGATTGAAGTCCCTAGGACAATTTTGACTAATTAAATTATTATAACATACATAAATTTATTTACAAACTTGACGAATGAAAAAAGTTGCGCATCTCATGTGTAGAGAAAGAGAGAGAGGAATAGATGTACCTATTGATATCAGAAGGAGCGAGCGATGTTGTTTGGTAAAGATTACGCACTCGTCGGCCGGTCCGGTGTTGATATTGTAACATGACTTGCCTGCGTGGGAAACGGGAATTGTGCAGGCAGGGTTGCCAGATGATTTTTAATCTTCGTCGCCAAATCTTGCACTAAATTGTAGTCCAAAATCACCTAAATGTATAATATTGTTTAATTGTTACTAATCAGGATTTTGAAATTCTCGTCACGGTAAATGAGACTGTCAATTGCTACAAAATCTCTAAGTTTTGATTGAATATTTTTATGTAGGATTATTACACCGAGATACTAGGGCCTAACAAAAGTGAGAACTGTATATATATATATATATATATATATATATATATATATATATATATATATATATATATATATATATATATAGTAATAACGTTTTTGGAACTTCACAAAATTAAAAAGTGTTGTCGTTCTTAACCCGATGCGCTCACTGCACGGCTCAATTGCACAAACCCACACATTGTTATAAGCGGAGAAAATGTAACTACAAAATTATTATACCAAGCTTCATCCTCTTGAAATGAAACTCGAGACAGTGAAACATCATGCGTGCATACAAGATTTTGTCTACCGTTTTCATTGATACAAATCGATTGATTTAAAGTAACTATGCATTGCAATACATAAAGCCGCGTTCTTGATTTCTTTTGAGGTAATATACATACGCCATTGCAGTGAAATTTCGTCCCAGAAATCCGCGATATAGAGTAAGACAATAAAATAAATAAAAAAACCAAGGCTAGTCTGCCACATAGACCTGTGTGAACAAAAAATCCATAAGGAATTATGTCAATTAAAAAATGTAAATAGGCAACAACAATAATATATATCCGAATTGAATGAGCACATGAAAAGCAATATAAATACTAAGGATACCACAATTGCTTTCGTTGCATTCGTTTATTGTTCTCCATTACATCACTTGTGGATTTCAGGAACGAAATTGCCCTGTAGTGGTGTATGTCTACAATTCTACATATTTGCTTTCACTCACATTGTAAATAAATTCAAATACGAAGTCATTGATACATGGTGATATCGAATTTTTTTTTCGATCGTCTGGCAGAAAGTGTCATGTGAAGGAAAGGCGTTTTCTATGTCGTTATGGTGGCGGTCGTTCGAGCAAGTTCGGGGCTTAGAGTACCTCTGCAGTACAGCAACATAACAGAATAAATGCTGCTACTACTACTACTTGGATATACATCACATGTGTTTCGGGTAAAAAAAGTTAAATGAGTTCATCTTTGAAAAATAAATGGTCTGTGGTTACACATGTATATTGTTTATTGGGTATAACCTATTATTCCGAACACTTTTGCATGTAACAGTGTAAGACAGGTCATCGTTGCAACTGTGAGGGAAAAGAATAGCTATAGCTCTGCGATGGTGGAAAGTGGAATAGCTGTTCTATTCCGTAAATTAGGGCGTTATGCTTAATACTTTTTTACAATAGTTGTACAATTATTTCTCATGTGTTATATGTTGCGCTGATCATTACGAACACAGGGGAAATTGGAATATTTGAATTAAAGATGCATATGATAAATTATTTATACTTCGTTTTTCTTTCTGCGACTATTACCTTCACAGAAAACTGTAACGTTTGAAATAAATATGAATGTTTCATATATGAATTATATTTTGCGAATTGGATTATATCTGAAACCAATGTCACATTTGAAGAAATATGCCTATGATAATTTTATTTATTTACAAGCTAAGTATAGCTAAGGTGAATTCCACTACTGGTTAGGAAAATAGCTCAATGTTATTAGTTTGGCAGTGGACGAATTCGTCCGCTAGGTTCGCTGGAATCGGTAAGGGGCTACACTGACCAATCAGAGAATGGTTTGAATAATTCCAAATGTTTGAATATTTTAAAAATTCGAGTAGATAACTTTGCAAATAAAATTTAAAAGGAAAAATAAGTAATCTTCAACTATCAGAAAAATTAAACTTAAAGATTTTTAATTTTACTTGTCCTTGATAAATGTAAGTTTAATATTGCCTCGCATTTTCTGGCCCCATTAGAGATAAGAGTGCAACTGGTGGCAGGGCTTGTCCCTTGCCAAACTCGTCCATAAGAAAACCCTTCAGCTTCATAACCTGTAGTAGAATTAACCTTAGTATAGCCTGCAAGTATTTGTAGCAAAGTTGTTAAAGTGCATGGTTAATCTAACTAAAGGTATTAATTTGTTTTAAATTTTTCGACGTACTATTTTTTAGTTCTTAAAAATTCGTTAAATATTTGCACAAGATAATTAAAATGTTAAAAAGTACGATAATTTTATGTACCAATAAATACATGGAAATTTCTATATCACACGACTATTTTATCAGTACTGTTATTTATACGTAAGTTAAATAAGTTAAATAAATATTAGTTGTGTAAAATTGATGAGCTGTTGCTATTCTCTAAGAGAAGATATTATAATGCACAGTACGATTACATTGGCTCATAGAAATAAATGTTTGAAGTCAACATGGCCTGTAAAAATAATATTTTGACTGGCAGTACTGCTCTACTATGTAATAATGGCAACTGATCCAAATATATTTAAAGACCAATATATACTAAAGAAAAATACTAGGCCTAACGAAAGTGAGAACTGAATATATATATATATATATATATATATATATATATATATATATATATATATATATATATATATATATAGTAATAACGTTATTGGAACTTCACAAAATTAAAAAGTGTTGTCGTTCTTAACCCGATGCGCTCACTGCACGGCTCAATCGCACAAACCCACACATTGTTATAAGCGGAGAAAATGTAACAACAAAATTATTATACCAAGCTTCATCCTCTTGAAATGAAACTCGAGACAGTGAAACATCATGCGTGCATACAAGATTTTGTCGACCGTTTTCATTGATACAAATCTTCTAGAATGATTAAAGTTTTCTTAGCATTGGACTGTCAGTTATATATGATAATTGCGATAAGTTTCAAATAACGCTTGTGGATTCAATTTTGCTGAGCAGTCTTATAGTGGTTTAGTGCGAACAGTTCTTTCTTATATACCTCTTAAATGTTGTGTAATGAAGTGCTGGAATAGTAAGAATATTTCTACGTCACCAATCTTAGCAACTTTATGAGTTTAAATGTACAGAAAGAAAGGAAACAATTTCATTTGTTTATTGCAGCGCGTGTTCAATTTACGCAGATGTGTTTTATGGCGTTTTCGTAAATTTCTCGCCGGTGAAATGCTGTATTGCTAAAATTTTGTAATTTATCAAGCTGGAACACTTTTGTGACACTTCTTAACTTGTAAATATGGAGTACATTATGGACGAAGTAGGTAATTGTGTTACCGACATGTATTAGTAGTTATTAGCGTATGGTTTGTTCTAAGACTCTTTATTCAAGAAATAATTTTTTATATCAAGGCAATATTTTGCTATACCAATATAACAATACGTGTGTATGCCAATCGTAGCCACAAATTATGTCAGAGTACCGAAGCTATGTGGAAATAAACAACCAGCTGCAGATTGTACATTAAATATTGCTTGTTTATTAGTTACCAAAAGTGTGTGTGCTCACTGTAGTAATGTTCTACTCTAGTAACATCATGTTATCCCTCACTAGCGCTAAAGACCTCAATGTTTAGCGCTGACAAAAAAAAAATAAAAAATAATCTCACATTCTACTTTAGCAACGTGCTTTGATAATTCATCCTTACTTCACTGGTACAATAAATATCTGTATTAAAAATGCAGTCGATAGAAATGTAAGACCAAACATAACAGTTTGGACGAATTTGGACTGATCAAATTTTCAGATGTAAAATCAGAATTATGAAATTGATCTGAATGTGCCTTATAATATGTTCAGAATCAAAGTAAGGGAATGTATTTCAAATTGTTTAAGTTATTCTGTGACATTTGCTTTACACAAATGCCATAAAAACAATTTCCTTGCACAATAAACACGCTTACACGCGTTATTCCAATATCGTAAAATTAAACACACAATTTGTTGTAATTTTTTCGATTTGACGTGAACATGTAATGTTTATTCCAAAATGCAATGATCAAAGTACGGCACACTTTATTATTGAAAAGAAAAGTTCTCATCCACATTAGATCTACACTGAATATAATGCAACTTGTTACGATTTACGAATTAAATTATTTATTTGAGGTTGTTCGCGTAAAGTACAAGAATTGTTCCTGTTATAAATAATATTGAAAGGCGCACAATTTGGTTTTAGGAACTATATATTAGTTTATAATACATTAATACAATTACATTTACATTTAAGAAGGTTATCCGCAGAGGGAGGCTTGAATAGATATTTAAGTAAAAGAGTTTTGTTTAAAAGATTATTTATGAGCCGCTTAATTAGTTACAACAGTCTCACCTTTAATATTGTCGAGGTTGATGTGCTAGAACGGCACTTCGTAGTTGGACGTCGTGGTGCATCTTGAAGGTGATGTGTCGCAGGTGGCGTTGGCTTGCAGACAGACAAGGACACACCCCTTTATTGTGCCAGACCCGTAGCTAGAAAACTATTTCAGATCGGGCGAACCATTGCCCAGGAGGGGCTAGTTTGCCTGTGTATCAGCTATTTTTGCAGAAGTGTATAGGTCTATCTTACTATGATATGTCGCGCAAAAATTAACCCAGGTCGGCCGTAGCCCCACTTGGACCCCACCTGGCTACGGGCCTGTACTTTGTCCTGTGTAGCAATTCGTGTCGCTGTCGGAGTAGGGAGGTTATCCTTGACGCTTGTAGCAACTACGTGTTGAATATTATTATTTCTTGGCCGAGTGGCCTGGTTACAGTTCCATTTTAGATGTTAGAACCAGCAATGCTTCGCACTGCATGGTTCGTAACAAAGTGTCTAAGGGTGTTCAACATCTCTACGAAAACGGGGAAGTGAATCTGGATAACTTAGCACAGTGAAAGAGTGAATGATTGTAGTTATAAATATATTAGAGGAATTCCAACCACGGCTTTAATTGAACATAGTCTTTATAAAACACATTTTGTAACAACATTTGTTAAATTTAAGAGCTTGACGCAACGAGCATACAAATGAGATTTCGCTTATAATTTATGGCTTATGTTTGAATAACGTTTTATATATCAGGAAAGTTATTAAGATCTTCTAATTTGAAGCTGGACAACATTGTGAACTTCTGAATCAGAACCATGTATATCAACATACTCTTAAGACGTCAAATGAATACTGAAATCTATGAAACACAAACTATGTGAAAAACAAAACTAAGTTATGCGTACTGCAATCATAATTTTACTAAAAAAAACATTTTTTGGAGCACTAAACCCTTGCGAAATCTAAGCGGTTGGTTTCTTGCTCCTTGCAAAATAAAAGCAGTACATTGGTTCCGTTTTCAAAATCCAAATATCTCGCATTTAATTTTATTGGAGAACCACTCGAATAGCTTCAGTTTAAAAATTATAATTCCTTAAATGTTAAAATTCAGACCCATTTAACTACGAAATTACGTAGTATTTGTACTTTTGTAATGTTTAGACTTACAGACGCAAAGGATCATTTAATCGTTACATAGTACATAATTATAAAATTTTGGTTTCCTTAATAGGGATAAAACTCAGGGGTTATTCCTTATGAAAAATTAGGTACGTTTTTATAATGCGGCTTATAGGATTTGTAGTTATTAAAATTGACTGTGAACATTCATTTCGAACATTTCATTATGCAATATTACGCAAACCATTTAAATACCAAAAATTAAACAAATTTTTTACCGCATACTGCTGTAATGTTCAGTATAACTTCAATATACAAAGAATCTATTCCAAAGACTTGCACTCTCAAAATAATACGGATGGCAGAAAACAGCAGTTTTGTCTACATAATAGATACTGTACGATTGTCGCATATCTCATTATGCTATTTTTTATTCATTCATGAACTAAGCATGCTATGCATTTGCAGCAATATTTCTTTTTGTTTATGAGGACCTTTTATTAAAAAAATATATATCATACACTACAATGCTCACCGAACTCATTGCAAAACTAGTTCTTAAGCAATGAAAGGGAGCTTCTCTGTTATGTTAATGTTTTAAGGTTGGTTTCTTTACATGTTACAGATCCTGTTAGCATAAACGTGTTAAAGGATTATATTTAAATAGTTTTCAATACATTTTTTATTTTGAGTAAACAAAACACTCAAGTCAATTTTCACGATTGTAAAATTGACTACCTCCTTTACGTATTACGGAAGGTCATAAATCGCATTATAAAAGAATATACATAATTTTCATGCATAGTTTATATTCCCCAAAGTGTGTATCCGTCTTTTGTAACCATCCTAACGACATGTATCTCATATAATATGAATAAAAGTATGCGACCTTAAGTTTGAAAGGAGATTGTATCAAACTAGTTGATAATAATTTCATAACCAAGTATTTATTAGTCTTACACAAATGTTACATCACGTTACCTACAAAAATTGTCGGTAAACTACAGCGATTTCACTACAGTTAGAGCTGATGCATGATATAGGATGGAATCAAAAAGTAATTAGATATGTTCATAATAATCGCCTACCATTTGCCTACTGCTACCCGAGAGCATACTTCATTGATATCGGTTGCTGAATTTTAAACAACGTAATAGTCTAATGTCAACATTTTCTTACATTATTGCTTTGACATGAAGGCAAGGGTAAACTGCGGACGCTTCCAACATCTTTGTAAGTTTTCCTGTTAAAAATAGTATTATATTCTTTGCGTCATCTTTGAAATATTAATGAAGTATGTGAAGAATTTGTGCAATGGGAATATCACAGGTTGTTAGCTAGATGAGAGTGTGTTAGTCACTCTCCTGCTGAACTTATGAGAATGTCCTGTGCACGAAATAGTACTTTCGTTGGTTTCTAATTTTGTAAGTTATATGATATAATTAGGATGTCAGGGCCAACCACTAGAGCCCTGAAAAATTCGCGTTTTCTTCCCGACACAAGCTAGAATTCCAGCAACTACACGTTCGTGTCACTTTCGCAATTGGCCTTTGACTTATTTGACACCTTCTGAATATCGAGGAGCAAAAACATATAACTAATCACTTGCCCATTTTACCGTGGAAGCGAGCAGCTAATGAGCAGCTGCTGTCTGTTTGAGAAAACATACATTCTTGGAGGCTAGGCTACTGGTCAGTGAACCCGTGAATTTTTCCGGGCTCTGCCAATCACTTGTTTAGCGTTCGTAACAACACTTCGGTGTAGTAATAACTAAATTGAAATCTGCATTTACTAAGCAAACGCCAATGAGAAAATCATAAGTGAAAAATAAATATTTTTTAAGGTAATATCTGTAAACAGTGATTAATAGTTTACAACATTGTAATTAACATCAGTTCCTGCGAACAGTAGAAATGACTTCTTATTCCTTACCACTTTAATAAATGTAAATGTATTTTGCATTTTAACATGGAGTGTAGTTCGTATTCTGGTAGATATTCATTCTTTGGCTTGATAAATAATAGTCACCAGTTGCAGTACATCAAAATCTGGTCATGTGACCACTTTGTCTACGATACAACACCGATTGAGAAAATGTATTTCTTATTTCATGTAAAAATTTTAAAGGAGTTCTGTACAATTATTAGTAGAGTCGTTGAAAGAAATGCACTGTCGTAGAGCGGCTCACCCCTTACAGCATACCCACCCCCACATCCTAAACCATGCTAGAAGCTTCAAAACCAAATCGTGTCAACACACAGGCCAGACTTTGTGCAAACTGGTCTGACGAGTTTCCCCCACTCCTCCCTTCAAGGACCTAGCTCTCCCACCCCTCACTCTCACAATGCGACAGCTGAGGACAGACAGCACGGCTGTAGGGACTACGTAGTACCAAAGTTTATCACCACTGCTGTTCCAATATGCTGAGCGCTGTCATCGCTTGGAGGGGAGAGAAGTGTAGACCCTCCCTCCAACAATTCACAGAGGCGAGTGTGAGATATTCTGAAGTGCAGTGGCTAATATAGCAAGTTCACGCATTCTGTGATGCGTACCACGTGTTCGTAGAAGGTATGCGAGCCACTTTTGACCTATCAAATTGAAATTACTGACATGTCGATCTGAAAACACCTTGGAACAGCCTTAAAGGCTATTCCTTATTCTAAATACAATGAAACAATACAATACCATTAACACAAAATCATATTACAATACCTTAAATATCAATACTTCCTGACATGAGGACATTACTTTCAAGTCCTTTCATTTACATAATCTGAAACGAATAAAACAAAAACAATCATCAACTTTAATTCCTTCATTGAAGACTTCTTTGTTAATTCTCCGTCAATGGCGAGGGACGGTAGTTGGTTGGAAATGGTTGGTAGACGTGGAGTCGCAGTTCAGTGACACAGTTGGCGGCAGTGGGGTTTCAGTCAGTCGTCAGTATGACACATGTCCCCTCTTGCAACAAGTGCATGGCGGTTGCTCGCATCTTCGTCAAACATATAAAGTATAACTCGCGACACACAACACATGCTACAGCCCTTTATTATATGACTTTTTAAAATAAATCTAACGCTAAACATGTTTATAGCGTCTTTTAAGTAACTATTCGCCGTCAAAATAAGTAACTGCCTTGTCTATACTAACTTAATGCTTTCAGCGTTTAGCTTAATCTATGTCTCTCATAAATAAATCACTAACTTTTAAAAGTTTCAGCTCATATTTCATAAAACTTCACATCAATACTATGTACACTGTAGAATATTTCGGAATCACAAGGTGCTGTACGGTCTACTTACATCGACAGTGAATGTTTGCAGTCGCAGTGAATAATTTAGAGTGAGCGCGTCGAGCAGATCCCTATATCTTGGCACTATACCTAACTCACTTCTAATTTGGTAAAAATATAGAAGACTCTAGAAACCTATAAATTTAATTTGCGCATTTTTAGGCAAGGCTATATACCTCACTCCTTCTCAAACACTAGGAAATGAAGTGCTCAAGATTTCATATAATATAATAAATCAACAAACACATGCACGAAGAAAATATAAATATCAAGGATATCTCGAAGAAACACGAAGTGCACGAATATACTTAAACAATGCAATAAAAATCAATATCATCATGAACACATAAACTAAACTGTGGTTTCGTCACAACTGTTATTGTCGTTCGTAACGAACTTCACGAATTCAAATCGTGTGCAGAGAAGTGTTTCAATCATAGGAATACCTTAAGTAAAATTAATGTAAATTTAATATCTTGTGCAAAAATTATCAGAAAATTTACCTCGAGGAATGTGCATATTTCGTCATCTTCAACCATGGATACCTGACCAAAATCCCAAACAAAATAAAGCTATTTTTCTTTTTCCTTGGATTAACTCACAACAGGTTCGTACATAATTATAAGTGGTAGGAACCGTTAGGAGTGTACATGTGACCATCATGTTCTTGTATAAAAGCTCTTGCGTTTCTTAGGTCACATCGTGACTTTTCAAAATTACATAGGCGTTACTTGACGTCTTCTTAACTTGACAGACTGGGAAAGTCAAATAACCAGCTACTCGTATATATTTTTGCGAAGTAGACCGACGTAGTATTCTCGTAATACTTATAGCATAAGAACTTAAACATCGCTTTAGATTTCGTTAGCAACTCGTGCTAAAATAAACTAAGTGGCTCGCTCAGACGTTATTTACGTAGAGTTGTCTCTCAGTAGTGCAGGTTTTCGAAGTAAATACGGCACTTAGACGAGACAAAATAACACATTCAGTGGGTGGTGCTCAGACTCTCTCGTCTGATAAACATATCAGCGTCTCGGTAATAACTCAGCCATAATAATTAATAAATATAAGTCGTCCACAACATAATTCAATCTTCGGCATACCGAGTTGCATATAACCCCTTATAAACACACATATACACACGTACATACACACATTGTAACGAGTACAATTTTAATTTCTTGTAATATTAATAACACATATTAACTAGGAGATTATTATTGTTATTGTTATTATTATTGTCTTTGTATTTACTAAATAGACATCGTAATTTTGTTTCTTGATTGATATTGCCTGCAGCAATGTTATAGAAAGTATTAAAATCAGATTATTTTGCATGCCACCCATCCATTTTTAATCATACTTAACTTTTATTTTTAAGTAGTAATTATTTTATTGAATTAATTTCAGTTTGGTTTGCTATTTACTCTATTGTTTTCTGGGATGTAATGTTAGTTTTGCATTTATATTTTTTTCCTTTGTTTCATTTCTCTAAGCTGAGTTGTTGACAGAAAGAGTAAGAAATGGTGGCATGTTTTGAATTGACCGGTATTGTTGTACAATTTAATGTTTTTCAAGATTGCCAAGCTTCAACATCTCTGCGAAGCACTGTTAAAGATAAGTAAAACTGTTAACTATCTTACTGAAGATATGTTAATATTCGGTCTAAGAAAAACTTTTGTCAGGTCTACATGGAATATTATATTTTCAGACCTCTTTTAAGACAGTGTTGGAAATAGTAATGGTGTTTCTACCTAAACTCAGTAGTTCTGGGTGTCAAAAACAGTTATGTACGCCGGTGCAACTATTTCAAATATTTACAGATACGTTAAACGTAGTTGGGATTCAATAATAGTGGAGATTATTTGAACAGATTTAATTATTTTTCAAAGAAAGTTTAATTAATTTTATTCAACATTTCACACGGATTATTGCATATAATTTGAACATTAATGGTTAACTAATAATTTGAATACCAATTTAACATAATTTTTTAATCAAGTACCTATTGTAAGGATGGGTATACTTTCTCATTGCTTTCAGACTGTCTATCATCAGTCAGCATACTAGACTACGTGATTTTTATTTCAAGGTGTAAAATATTTTCTTCAGTTACATTATCAATACTTGTTGACTTCCTTCTTCATATTTTCTGGGGCTCAATGTTTTCATTTCTATCTCCTCGTGTTCATAATACTGTTACACCAATAATAGGGAAGTGCTATAGCATATATATATATATATATATATATATATATATATATATATATATATATATATATATATATATCTTCATAATACAACCTTAATGCGCGGATAAACATATGTTGTTAACTATCAGCCTTTCACTAATATAGCAGCTTAACAAGCATGTCGTTATTATACATCCAGGATGTTCTTAAACGATACCATCAGACTTCCAGCTGTATATGCTGGCGTAATTGGGTTATGTTAAAATGTCCTGCAGGTCTTTCTTCTAAGTCTTGTAACTCGTAGCATTTGTGTTGCACTCTTGCTGTCACGGTGTATGGACCATTAAATAGATCCAAAACTGAACTTGCTGGGTTCGTACGGCGTAGTACTTTATCTCCAACGTCTCCAACTTGAAGTTCACACTTCTTACGACGACTTTCAGATACCGGAAACAGGCATGCTTGCACTAACACTGCAGCTCTCTTCTAACTTGTTCAGGCTCTTCCTGAGGTGAAAATTCTTCCCAACAAATACATATATAAATATGACACGTAGATAGTTCCTTTCCACTACATTCTTACCTCTGGTACGACAGCAATCTAAGTTAATACTGTATTATTTTTCCGTTCAATTTCAAAATTGCTCTGTCATTCCCTCATGTGGAAATAAAGTCACAATCACACGTCTGCTTGACAAGTTTATGATTTGCTTATAATTACAAACAAAAATGTCTCATAACATAAATAAATGCAGTTTTCTACCAACTCATTGGTTTCAACAACAATGTCAATAAAACTGTCAAACTAAACTCAACGTAATTAGGAAACCACTAAGTTAAACAACTTAAAAATTTAACAATGCAATAATCAAATGTGCTCCCCATTATTCTACGCAATAAATTGCTTAACTTACCTTCAATTATTTTACTATGAAAAAGTATGTTTTAACAATGTACTGGTCATGTCAGAGTGTAAAAGGCCGAACCGAGCGAAATGTGGTAATGGACAATAAATGGTTTCCGGAGATAGATGGTAGAAGGAAGGGGGATGCCAGTGTAAAACAGGAATCTGTTTACTAAAAATTTAATTTTTATGAACCGCTCAGGAAGTTCCGTGAGTTGCTGTCCTTTTGACGGCAGGTCGAATTAGGATAATATTTCAGACGCGCCGTCTGGACAAAAAAAGTGAGATGGATGCAACGTGAATGCCGCGAAAAAAAAAGTCAGCAAATCAGCACCCAGACTTCTGTGACGTCGGCCCGACAAAACTGGCGGACGCGACGAGAAACCCGAATATAAAATATATCGATTTCATTCGCTGAGTTTTTTATGATTCCCTGAACTACGTAGGAACTATCTGTAGTCTTCGTTATCTCGATCCATTCAATTAACAATGAAATAACGGGAAAAGAACTGGACAAAGAGATTTGGGGAATGCGAGGACTTTATGCAGTGTGTTTACTCCTGCTACATCTTGTTTGTTCAAACAACCGCTGGTATAGAAACATGCACGGTGTCCACATATTCTCAAGCGATGGGAAAACAGCGGTCAATACGGTCACCAGTATATTTCTGTAAATGTTGTCTCTTATGTTCAAAGATATCAACATGCCAGCCGCGGCACACTGTGAAAAAACTTCCTCAAATTTTTAGGAATTAATTAACCTACACGCAGTATGGGACAGTTACCATACTTCTGCCTTGTAAATATTCATACTTTTACACTTGTGACAATACAAGTCTGATAACTTTAGTATATATTTGAATGTTTTATAAAAAGATTAGGAGTGCTACCATGGATGTCTAGGAAAAAATTATACCATACCTACTTTCTTAGCGCTCCTGTATGCACGTGTGACAAATTTACAAATTATTTTTTAGAGCGCATATGATGAAATTTACTGGACACTGGCGTGAAAAGTTATGTCATTGCATTTTTTTACATAATTTTTGCAATTTCTTAATTTATTAAAATTCAGTGTAGGCCTACTGTTGAGAGAATACTGATTTCCCTTTGCGTGCCCGAATATCAGCAGCTTTACTAGTTTTAATTTTAACAGAAAACGCAGTTAATGGCATAGATTAAAATAGTCTGTAAGTAAAGCTGTCATCACTCCACTCTGAATACACTGATTTGGCATATTGTCTTGCCAGCGTAGTTTGGAAATCAGTCTTTTTAGAAAAATAAATTAAACTACACATACAATTTCTGTTACGACTATTATATCGTTTCGCTACTAGGGCCTAAATAATATCGCGATACTCTTGCTTAAATTTCTTGTGCCAGGAAAACATTTTTAAAGATAAATGAAATATTTACACCTGCCAGTGAAAGTGAAACACGTCTGCTAATTAAATAACCGTCAAAACCGCTACTGAGTGCATTTAGCAGTTAGGACGACGCTAAGCATTCTTCTGTTGGTATGCCACGGGTTAACTTACCGCATTAAATCTGAAGATAAAGAAAACGTACACAAAATCTATTTCATAAGTTGAAAGCGTGTTTCTCAAATGTGTGATAATCGAAGTCGCTGAAGGAAGAAAAAAGTGAATAAAAAAGTTCGACAGAGATTAAATTTGATTGTCGAATATAATCATTTTGCACTATTATTTGAGATATTTTTCAAGAATATGCACTGTTTCAACAAGCCGCGGGCTGTAACTGGTAACTACATATGAGAAAAATTAATACTGTTAAACACTTTTGACTCTATTGTTGCTTGTCACTTCTGCTGGCATAGGTATGTCTTCTCTTCCACAACTAAACAAACGTTTATTTTCCTATTTTTTGTGTAAAATAAAATTATTGTAATGAAAGCACTAGCAATCATAAAGTTTTTTTTCCACCTGTGCAGAACAGAAAAAGAAATACACCAGCTTGAGTACAAACTTCCAAATATTCGCCGAGTAATGACTGCTATAGGGGGGTTCACGATTGCCAGCATTTTAAAAGTTCTGCTAATTTTGTAGACTTAAGTAAGTCTGTATATTTCTTAAATCTATTTCTAAAATAAAACATTGTTACGCACATTTATTTACATACGCGTATTTAATGCCAACATCGCTTTTCACCTTTTTAAATTTATATTAAAGTATGTTTGGTATAGTAACCATAAGAGCTAGTGGGACCTGGTAAACAATATGTGCTGTAGCGTGGTACAAATATTTATTTTCATATATAACTGTTAAAATTATTTCCAATGCACTTAGCTAGGAAAGAAAGCACACTTCAAACTATGTCTCTATAATTTTGAAAATATCGTCAATTTATTAATAACATAATACTGAGCTCTTCAAAAGTGGAAAAAATGGCATTTTGACATTGCTATATCTGGAGAAATACCTGCCGTAATCGTAGAACAAAATGAGAGACCCACGATGGATTTTAACAAATATTTTCCAGAAATAAAACAACAGCATTACTGTTAGTAGTAGGAAATAGACAGAGCTGGGACAGAGGCTTGAGGCTGAGGAGCTGAGGAGACTCCGCCGCCATGTTGGATCAATCTGCCGCCATATTGGATCAATCTGCCGCCATATTGGATCAATCTGCCGCCACATTGGATCAGTCCGCAATCTTGGATCAATTGGTCGCCCTGTTGTTTTTTATTTCGTCCACCATGTTGGTTTTTGGATTTTGGGCGCCATGTTGTTTTCCGTGTCATGTCATCCATCTTGTCGTGTGTTGTCCTCCATCTTGTTTTCGGTTGTCACTTGTTGACTAAGGGAATTTTTTCCCTTGCATGGAATTTTTCCCCTCCATCTCGGATGATTTATTTACATCGGTGGCTGGTAGGCAGCGCTAGCGTCGCCATGTTTCCATCGTTGGCTGGTAGGTGGTGCTAGTGTCGCTACGTTTCTGTCGCTATGTTTCTAGGCGGCGCTGCATTCAGCATCCACCATGTTTGTTCCAATGCTTACGTCGTGAGAGTGCTCTAGTGTCGCTGTTAAGGGCGAAGTCTCGTGTGTTTGTGTATGGGAAAATTAACCTTATTATTTTTTTTAACTGAGACTACACTAAAAAATCCAATGCCCGTGGTTGGATTTGAACTTACAATCTTTGTCAATTGAGCTACGAGTGTAATCGTGAATGACTGAAGTTAAGATGTGGTATACATAACATTAACATTTTATTTCTTCCAAGTAGGCGTACCTATGCTTAAATGTTTTTTCCAAGTAGGCATACCTATGCTTAAATGTATTTTTCGTGTATATTTTTTACAGTGTAGATTTAAAAATGAACTATGCAAAGGTAAGTTGCGGTATACATAATTTTTTTACTATGTATATACAGGCGAAATAATTTTTTACCAAGTAAGTATACCTATGCTTAAAATGATTATTTTTCGTGTATATTTTTTACAGCATAGAGTTAAACTGTGTTGAGTTTTAAAAAATCAGTTAGACATAGCTATGTTATTTTTTTAAGTGAAGGGTTTTTTAATACTAGTACATGTATTATTATTTAATAAATTAAAACATAGCTATGTCTATTTCTCAAGTATTTTTAAAAATATATGCTAGCAACAGTGTATTGCCATCGAAATGGCGGACGTCAGTCCTTGTGTGTGTGTATAAGCATGGCCACTCGTGTTTATATATATATTTTCTTAATGAACCGTATTTTTTAAAGGCATCGTCTCTCTCACACATTTGGATCACCAACAGTATGTAGTTTTTTTTTTTCAATCTAAATGTTTTTAGCCCATAGTGAAATTAAAGGTGAGATATTTTATTTAAATAAATTAAAATCAAGAAATGTTCATTTAATTCTATTTTATTTTCATCATATTTCAGACAATATATTTTTATTGGTTTTGTACACATTCCTTGATAGTCTGGTCGCCATCAGCAGTCTGGACGTCGAGGACGGGTCATCTCTCTCTGAAAAAAAAAACTCAGAACAGGCGTTTCCCTCAATTTTACCATCCGTATGGCTGCTAAACAACCATGCGAATGGTTCCCCAGGGCATTGGGACCTGGGGTCAATACAGTATACGAGCAAGCAAGCACTGTTCTTAAAAAATTTATTTGCAAATAATTTTTTTCTATTAAGATTTTCAAAAGGTATTTTAAATACATATAGCGCTGCTGCATACTGTATTGGCGCTTTAAAATGCCGAAAATTAGAAAACCAGTGTAAACAAAAGGCAGGAAAAAAACGCTAATAAATAAACGACAGCTGCTGGAAGCGGATATAAAACGACCGGAAAAAATTAAACAACAGATGCATAGTGTGTGACACAAAGCGGAAACGCATAAAACGAGAGGAAAAAGACGACAGCGAAAGATATAGAATAGAGGAAAGAAGGAGTGAAGAAACAGATGGTAGAAAAGCAACTTTTTTTTTCGCATAGAGGAAAATCAAGTCCGATACCATATCCAACACATTTTCTGCTGCTTATGTTACGAATATAATTGTTTCATTCGTGTGACTCAGCCGCGGACAAGTGCTGACTACCTCCCCTGGGCAACGGCATTGACTTTACCCCTCCCAAGGTCAGAGGCAACAACATAGCCGCAAAAAAAAAAAAAAACAATTATTTTACCGAGTACACAAATGAAAAAATTACAAACGTAACACTCTGTTTCATTTGCCATCAACAACACAAACACGCCGACTGCAAGTTATTCATCGGCAACATAATTTACCTTCATCTTTTGAATCATTATCATTTTCTTCGCTCGGGAGAAAAGGTCATCGCCAAGAAATCCCAGGGTGGTGAAGTATGAATGAAAATCAAATTCGGGATCAAGGCTAAGTGAAATCGCTTCAGATTTTACACATCGCACATCATCCAGGTACAGGCATGTTATTAAAAACACTAACCAGACCCTCTCCAGCTCAAAGATCACCATCTTCACCCGATGGGGGGTTGGGGGGGGGGGAGGGAGCGGATAATGAAAAATTCAATTTAGATTCAACAAACCCACAAGCCTCCCCCCGGGATAAAATGGTTCTTTCCAAATCCCCAAGACCGCGTAGAAAAAATGATATTAAACTGGGAATGGTGAGGTTAGTGCAATCACTGTGAATTGTTAACATGCCTCATCACCCACGGTAGTGGTATTTTACTTTTTAACCAACCCCTGTCTCCAGTTTATTAATGACAAAAGTATGAAAGAGACCTGGGGGAGAAGGGGGTGCGAAATCGCTTCATATTTAAACACCCAGGGCGAAGAACTACCAATGTATCCCGACCCCACATTTGCGCACCTCTCCCAGGGACAGCTATGCATTTACGATACCTGTCCCACTCTCCAAGATTTAAAAATGTTGCAGATGAAAATCAAATTCTACTGCTGGGGGGAGTGACCATACATATTCGCTTCCCAGTCATTTTGGTTGCGATAATATAGCCTTAAATGTAAGACATGAAAAATCAGCCTTAATTGCGTGTGCAAGACAGTCAGATGAAAGAACAGCTTTAATTGCATACAAGACCATTAGAAAAAAATACTGTTGTTCTCCAGACATTGGGAAAAAATTCTGTGTTCACCAGAAAAAAAAAGATAGTTTTTCTCCAGATAATGGATGCAACGAAATAATATGTGTGTGCAAAGATCACAAGAAAAATACATTCAATTAAAATTGGTAGCGACGAAAAAAAAACGTGTGTACATAGACCACCAGAAGAAGCCAATCACTCCCCCTCAGCATTTTGCCACCATTTTAGAACAAGAATAACCACCATGAAAAATATATAAGAAGAAGACTGTGGGTACATTTTTTTAACATGAAATGTAGCCATGAGGAACTGTGTTTATGCCGTCATCTAAAATTTTTCTTTTAACGTCCAACCATATTAAAGCAATTTTGTTACTACATTGTGTGTACAAGTCATGTTTAATAGATTTAATATTGTTTACATTTACTCTTATTACATGTTGTTGTGAAAGAACTGATTTGTAATTTTCAAAAGTAATTTTATTCTTTAAACTGTTATGTTTGATGCCCTTAGCCCTCTTGGTTATTTTACTGCCGCATTTGTAAGCATACATCTTGGCTCACAGACCAACAAACTCGCTGATTTTATCCCCGCCGCACTCATCTTTAAATTTCCCCACCACTTTTCGGTTGGTGGAGGAATAGCATGGGCGAAGGGGGGGGGGGTAACTTGCTGGTGTCTATCTCCTCTGCGAGTTTGGGATCTGCGGCCAAGTCTGCGTAAAAATCGTCTGTTTGGATTTCGTAAATGAAAGAGTCTGTGTCTGTGTATAATAAATTAATTTTGTCTCCTTACTTTGATTTCATAGTGTCATGGTGGAATTTACACATGAGTGTTTTTGATAAGTCTAATACTGTAAATCCTGCATATATTGGCTTGTCAAATATTTTTTTTTCCATCTCCATCAGTGACAAATTTTCTTTGTAAATTGTTCTGCATTTAAATGTTGGCTTCAATACTAGTTTCTTCATTCGCTGCTAGCTGCTCACCAATTCCATAACTTGTTCCAGTCGCCGTTTCTGTAGTAATTTTCCATACACTGCATTGTTTAGTAATTTAAAAAAATCTTTTTCGAAACTGTTGGTAGCGGCTTGTCTTTTCTCTGTATTCATTTCAATGTACGGTTGTAGCCATTTCTCTTGCTCAAACTGTAAAACTCGGTGTATTTTGGTTACTTTCAATCCATGATTAATTGCTTGCTTCAGGGCGATGTAATGCACGATGTAATTCTTCTTTTCTTCAAGCATTGTGAGCAACTTCTTTCCTTTTGATCCGGGCGGGCACTGGCTGACGGCTAGGAACGGCATGTCTCTGTGGTCTTCGTGCAGCTCGGCAGGGTATTCCATGTCTACGTCCATTATATAACCATACAGCGAGTCGTCGGGAATGTCTGCGACGTCGATGTTCACGTTGTCCATCCACTGGAAGTCGCGGATGGACAGAGGCTGTGACATGGCCCATCCGTACAGGTTATTGGCGTCCAGATACTGGAGGTAGACAGGAGGCTTTGTGGCATCGTATGCTGCAGGAAGATGCTTGTTGTTTGCCAAGCTATGACGTTTCGCGCACTGGGCGACGCCTCCTCGAATACCCTGCTCTATAAATAAATATTTGTCCTAATATGTTAACAATTCTAATTCAACTTTTGTTCTCTTCAGCATGGCATCAAAGGCGAATCCTGGAGCACTTACGTAACGGACACAGTCGAGGCCATAAGCAGTAATACATAACTTTATAAATATTTCAAACACATCTGCTAGTAAAAGTACATCAGTTTTCAAATAAATATTGGCATAATCTTGAAGTGTGTTGCAATTAAATTTCTTCCATACATTTTTGGCATGTTCATAATCTACTTCAGTAATGTCTGTGTCCGTCAGTTTGTTGTAAAACTTGTCTCTGGGGGGCAGCTGTCCTTCTTCGAGTTTCTTCAGGCTGTCCACATAGTCGTACAGGAAGACTCCTTTCCTGGTCACAAGTTCGATTTCGTCTTGATTGAAATGTTGCACCATATTCTTGAAATCACTTCGAGGCAGGTTGTCAACTAGAGTGGCGAGGCTCGCTGACATGAAGCGGAATGTGTCGATGAACTGAATGGAAAATATCTCCCCCAGCGACTTTGAGAACGTAATCAAATTTTCTTCTGTATGCGGGATAATGAAAATTTCTTTATCGTCGTAGCCTAATTGTTTTACTATTAAGTTCTCGTCGTAGGTCAAATTATGAAACAGCACTGGCAGTTTCTGTGGCCTCCTTCGCAGCTTGTTGCAATTATTGCAGGCCGGACCATTGTACTCTCCTGTGAAGTGATCGTGGTCCATTACTTTTCCATTCTTCTCCGTAAACTCTTCTTCACAGTAGCAGCATCTTTCCATCATGAGGTGGTTTAGTAACTGTAGGTTGTCCAGTGGCTTCATCGGCTCGCTCTTCTCATAAATGTCCTTCACTTTGCTTCCAATATTTTTAATCTCTTCAATTAATTTTTCTTCTGCGTTTTCTCCGCTGTACACAATCAGATTTCTTAGCAGGCTTGAGGTCTTGGCGGGTGGTATCACATTGTCGTCAACTTGTACATGCAGGCAATAACTGTAGGCTATGTGCTTTTGGTATGAGTACGTATTCGATTTGGAAGGGTCCGGCTGACAGGTCTGTATTGGCACGAGCATGGCCTCAAAATCGGCGTATACAACAACTGGCATCTTGTCGCTGTTCTGGAAGTTCTTGAACTTAAGTACAGAACGTTTCCTATTCTTTTCATGCTTCGGCATCTCTAATCTTGCGGGGGTGTGCGGCTTGCAGTACACCTTGTGCTCGGCCAACATTTCCGCCCCGCTCTTTCCTGTAACTCGCAGTTGGTCGTCGTACGTTTTAAAGCATCTCTTGCATATATAAATCTTGCCATCATGACCCGTCATCTGCTTCCTAATTAATACTGAAAAATTTTTGATGTAACAGTAATGTGCATTTTTCTCTTCTGTTGTCAGCAGCAGCAAATCAAAATGTGTATCTTGTTCTTCGCTTGTCACTCTTCGTGGTATAACTTGATTGTCGTCATTCAGAATAAACACATTTACTGAAACTCCAGTATTCTGTTGTTCAAATTTTTTGATTTGGTGCAGCGGTGTGGGGAAAACAATGCAGTCAAACTTAAACTTATCCTCCAGATTTGTGTATCTACTGTTTACACGCTCTGGGCGTGTGCCTTCCACGTACCATGCCAAAATTAACCATTTGAAGTACTCGTCCTCGTTTTGCGGGTTTAAAACTGTGTGCTTGCCCTTTATTTCTGCTGGCAGATCTATGTAGTTGGAAGCTCTAGTTGGCACGAGTTTGTTGATTCGTAGCTGTAGGCAATGTACGGCCTGCAGTGTCCAACCAGAGCCCCGGGCCATGTACTCGTGCTCTTCCTCGCAAATCTTCGCTATACTGGCCGTCACAGCTTCTTCGATGTCACTTTCATTGTAGAGCAGCGTATTCTTAGTTTTAAACGCCCTGCTGTAATTTTTTTGGTCGTGCAGTACGGGCTTTGTATAATCACATTCAAGAAAGAGGTTAAACTGGATTAGTCAATTTGCTGCTATCTCGTCTAATAATTGCGAGCTTAAGTTTTATTTCATGGCTTCAGGATAACTGCAGATGTCTGTCGCTCCATCGCTTGCATTTTCAGCTACGTAGGTCTTCATATTTGCCCTGAATGCCGTCTCGGCCAAAACAAATCCGTGGGCAGTGGCTGCTCCTAACCCTACAGTAATCCTAGCTAGGCCTAGCTACCTGTTGTCTCAATGTCTGTGGTGCGGGGGCGGCTACCCGGGCCTTCTTTGCGGGCGGCTGTGCTGGACCAGTACATTTCTTAGCATGTCTGTGCAAATTGTCTGCCCTAGTTAAGTGTTTCCCACAAGTATTGCATGTGTGCGTATTTTTATCAGTGTTGAACGTACAACCTGTCTCATGTCTGCATGCATCACTTGTGTTGTTAAAGTTTGAATTACTGGACTTGAAGTTAAATCTCGCTGCCTGTTGTGTATTACCAGTGCAAGTTTCTTTGTGTCTGTTTAAGTTATCATTCCTTGAAAAGTGTGAACCACACTTGTGGCAAACATTCTGGACGTCCCTAACAACATAGTTGTGTGGACATGTAGCCTCGTGTCTCATGAGATTACGGCGCAGAGTGAAAAGCCTATCACAGAACCAACAATGGAAAATGGGGGCTGGAATCGGACTCACCACAGTAGTAGATTCGGTCCCAGAGTTGGTACCGGAAACAAGATCGGAAGAGGAAATGGAGGAACCAGCGACACATCTGCCTTCCATGCTGAATTGACTGGTGATCAGCAACTGGAAAATAATACGTACATTAATAGTTATGAGCCTTCAATATATGTTTTGTTTAGGAGGGGGAATATCGATAATTTTTATGCGATTTATTTTTTATAATAAACTCAATTGTCGTTAATAGCAAAAATTATTACATTTAAATTCGGATTGTAAGCAAAAACTTTAATAAAGATTGCTAGTAAAAACTATTACATTTAAAAGCAGATTGTAAGCAAAAAAATGTTTAGTAAAACTTTTAATATTGCATAAAAAACAGTATGTTAACGTAATTAATATTGAGAATATTTTTCACGTCTGTTACAGTTGACACAATTTGTTGTTAAAAAAATCTCTCGCGTAGGAAAGGAGGGGTGGTTTTATAAAGAGTTTTACATACTGTAAGAAGTTGTACAGGAAGCTGTAGTGATTAGCAACAAAGAATGCTAACCGTCACTTGAAATCTTGCGGAGCTTCTAAGATGAACAAGTCACGGAGCTTCTATGCAGAGACTTGGAGAGACGACCCCTAGAAAAGGTCCAGCAGTGTTAAACACACACACTTTTAAAACACCATTACAGCAGAGCTCGCGAAAGATTCCGCTAAGATAATGGGACATATTTTTCAAGAACGAGACATTGAAAATATCGTGAATGTGTTCTGCTATACATAAATGATGCATTGGAAACAACTCTAGAAACAGGTATTTGGCGAACGAGTTCTGAGAGAGATAACATCTACGGCAGGCTAAAGGAGCTTAAGCCCGGCTTCCCTACCTGCTGATCGGGAGATCAGTTACTAATGCCACGCGTACCACAGCTAAGCATAGTCTAAACACAAGCATGTCTCTCTGAAAGTTGCTTGAAAAATAAATATTAACAGGCTGCTATTAAATAAACACGCATGTATGATGCGTTAAAAAAAAGAACATTCTTTGTTAAATTTAGTTTAACTCACATAGTTTTTAAAAATCGTAAGCTATAATACATGCAATGCTTATTCATTCCAAGTACAAAAAGTGACTGATAAATAAAACACATGGAAGGGTTAAAGAAAATGTGCTGGATTTATCATAAACTACTGTCACTTATCTGTACGTAAATCGACACAAATAGGAAATGAAGGCAGACGTGGAACCACGGCGACGGAGCAAACTGATAGCGGAATCTTAAGAGGAGTCCTTCGCGGTGTCAAATTTCCACCTTTGACGAGTGGGAACAGCGTAGCGATAAGAGCGAGTGTCCCACACTTGACGAGAAGCATATCGCCTCTATTCGCAGCGCGCCAAACTGGCGTGCAAGGTTTCCGCTGTAGTCTTTTTACTATGGGACTTTAAGCGGTGGCCCCAATATTTTATTTTGGAATAGTTTGAAGTAAAGACCAACGCATGCCTCTCGTTTTGCACTTTACGAATTCAGGTAACATTCTCGGAGTTAAAGCTGTCTAAAAAACCCGATTTTAGCCATTTTGAGAGGCCCGAAAATCATGTTTCTAACAAGCGTACTGCATTTTTGAAAAACTAGAAGCATAGTTTCAAGTGTGTGTTATTTTCGTAGGTAAACATAATATGAATAACGTAAGCGGTTTCGCGTAAAAGTGTATGCGCGTGACACGCTGCAACGCTGTCCATGCGCCAGTCGAGGACTTCTCTTAAAGCACTGGCGTCGACAGTAGATCAGAACGATGTGTACTGGCCGAGCGCTGACGTAGAAATAAGACCGAGCTTAGCGAAAGTCAGCTATTTATACCAGCCCCGAATTTTGTATGCGTGACGTACTGGTAAAGCTCCGCCCCCTCGCTCTCCTGGCGGAGATGGAAACCACGTCACTGCTAGTAGTCATAAGGGAGGGGGGTAAACACTCCATCCAAATTCGCAAGGGGCGTTGGTGGGGGAAAGTGTATCGCAGTCAGTGGAAGGGGTTAAATGTACCTTCCTTTGTCCACAATGGTGTAGAGAACTGACCTGGAGCCACTGACCTGATGTAAATGTCCCTTGGGAGGCTGCAAACACAATGCCTTTGTGTCGCCAGTACAGTTAGTCGCGTCTCCGATGCTAAAATGTTCTGGAAACCTCAAGTCTTCGAACATTGCTAGTAAAATCAAATACGAATCCAATAAAATAATTTACGTCCATTACCTCTGCAAGACTAGTAAAATGAAAACTATTTCGATTGCGACACTTGTTTTTTGTATCACATAGTGTATCAAGTTATTTTTATCATCAGTTTACTTGCAAGATTAATTTTTTTTTGTGTGTGAGACATACAAGCAAGTCTTTAGCAACTCAAATATGAATCCAATTTAAATAATTTAAGTCCAGTAGACCATTACCTCTACATGAAAGATATACTTTATACTTCAAGTTATTGTATCATCAATTTACTTGCAATATTATTTTTGTTTTAAGAGACACAATTTTTTTTTTTTCAACTTCTGATACATACTTCCTTATAGTATATTTAAGATGTGTTACTTTAATTCATCTGATTTTATTTTCACTGTGTGATTCAGTTTTTGTAAGCTATCTGATTTTATTTTACCTATTACTAAGCAAATACATATTTTTTCCCTCCAAACCATGCTACTTTAATTCAACTATTATTTTTTCACTTTGGGGTTGTATTTTTTTCCCCTTCGAAGGTGTTTATTTTAACCTTCTGATTTTATATTCTTTTTTAAACAGACAGTGTAATATAGGTAAATAAAAATGACATGTGAATATATTTTATATACAGGTTTTTATTCAAGTAAGAACACATTTTTTTTTCGGTTATGTACAGTACATTTTTTTTCAGAGAGCAAACACATACAAAAGTCTTTTTGGCCCATATACATTCCTTGGCGCACGTATGTTATTAACAAATTACGTTTTTTTCTAACAATTTTCATCTTTAGCAATACGTGTGAACGGAGAACTGACAGATTCAGAAAAAAGTTTGTTCATTATATCCTTGAAGCACATTTTCAGGATAAGGGACTGATTTTCCATCGAGGAAAGTTTCATCTAGCACAAAGACAGGCGTCGTTTCATCGCTGCTCGCCACACACACTTGTACAGGATCAGAGAGCTGCTTCTTCTTCTTGCTAGTTGTGGATTCGATGTCACCCTTCTTTTTTTTCGGGCGGGCTGCTGATTTTTGAAGTTCTGCCACAGGCTGAAGAAGTGTTGTCGATGTAGATTCTTGTGGTCTAGACGTCAAAGTAGATGTTTGCTTGTGTAGACTAGGCGGCGATAGTGATGAAGTACAGTCTGGCGCATGGAGTATCTTCTTTCCCACCGAGGCAGGGTTTTTTGCGAATGCAATCACTTCTTCTGGAGAACATGGCAACCTGGTTTCCGCTCGCAAGTAACATACGTATAGCACTGTCCATAGCTTGAACAATCTATTATCTGCTGGCTAGGCTCGTAGAATGTTGCTTCATGTGTAAATAACGTATGAAATTGAGAGTCATATTCTTCAGTAAAAGAGCATAAAAGTCCATTAGACCAGTAGGAATATGTAACTTTGCTCAAGGCCGGCTCTACACTCACGTAGTGGTTTGCTGGGTGAAAAGAATTCATGTTCATGTCACGGTGGTCGGCGGCCAACTGAATTGCTGCTTCAAATACTGCAGGTGGGGCAAAACAACGTCACACACTATTTAAATATTCTGCCAAGTAGTTGTAAAAGTCTGGCAACTAGGTCACAGAAAGCTTCACAGCATTTACATTTGCTCCGACAAATAAATTCACTTTCATCTGCAGCTTCGTCGTGGTCCATTTTCTCTTCCATAGTAGTCTTCATGCGTCCGCTTCTTCTTGTTTATATACCGGACATACTTCCGGTGCACAGGGAAAATCCCATGCGTCTCCATTGTCCAGTGCCAAAGCCCGTCACATAGTTCGCTCCAGCAATATTCGTCGTCAGAGTCAGTATAGCACAATACAGAGTCAGTCCACTCGCCGTTTTGTTCTTCGCTCAGCAACTCGTTGTCATCTGCTTGCGCAATAATATCGTCGCAGCACGTCGGCACTTTGCTGTTTAGTCGTAGATGATTAATCAAGCACTTCGCACTGTTGTAGCAAGGTAGAACTTCACTGTGGAACTCTTCGCTGAAATCAAAGTATCCTCTCATGTGATACGAGCCATCACACACTTCTACTTGCTCGAAATTGAAAGTCGGTTTGTACATAACTCTGCCATAGCCTACAAAATAATCTTCATAGTTGCGAACGTGTGCTGGATTGAATGGTGCGTAGTATCTAGAATCAAACATACTTGCAGCTGCGGTAGACATATTGTCAGCACGACGAGTAGACGACGACTAAAGTTCTTTTCTCAAATTGATGTTGCCAGGTAGATTTCACACGTAAGCAGCGAGCACGGCATGGTCCACGTAACCTTTCCTTTGTTCAAGATGGACGTGTGGTAGATACCGTTACAATGTTCTGACCACCTGATTAAACTGCTGCTTCTCTTGAGTTCGTAGCCAATCTTCTGTGTAGACCAAGCTTGTCGTAGAATTTCTTCATTGGCTTGCAAAATTAAGTTGCATGTTGATGTCGGCAACTTCGTGTCCGGTCTCAGGTGATGTACAGGGCACACGATGAAACTGCACAGCACTGGAAGTAGAACCAAGCTGTCTTCTTCTCCATCTGCGTTGTAACATACAAAATATTCTATCCCATTGCAAGATTCAGTCTGTTCTGGAAGTCCTGCCGGCTTGAAGTGAACTCTGCAGTATCCGATAGTGACATCACTATACTTGTCAATGTCCAATGGATTGAATGCTACTTACATGATAACTGTACACCAGGTAAGCAGAAGCCAGACTAAAAAAAATTATGAAAAGTCGAGTACTTGCATATTTTTCCCGTTTCCTGCAGGCTCCATACCTCTGTAAGTATTGTGAATGCTCGTCTCGTTCAGTGACGTCACTTCAGAATTTCGTATCATTTGCACTTAACACTTCGGCAAATGAACTCTAATTACATCATCGAGTACGTACATAACACTCTTCCCAAATGGCGTGTCTACTAGTTGAAACTCTGTAGCGCTATATTTCTTCCCTATTTCTAGATCTTTGAGTTTTCTGTACTGCACCGCAATGACAATCAATTTTTCAAACACAGTGTTCATTATTACTACTGTACTTCTGCGCACACACACAAAGCAACTGGTCGGCATTCTTGTTTGTTGACTGATTTTTATACCTCCTCCCTTAAAAAAAACTGCGTGGTCTCATTTTCACGGGTGGTTTTTTTAAGCTATTCATCGCCGCATTCCATTGTCCAATTCCTTAACATTATAGCATTCATGCGTGAACAAACCAGGTACTGCTGACAGGTGGTACAGGTGTGAATAAAATTCGTGTAGCGCGCTTTTAATTTCCTAAATGACGGACATTCATACATTGTTTGCAAGTTGCAAATTTTAACACTGTCGTCACAGTGAATATAAAGCCAACTGTCTTGTTCTACGCCCGCTACAAACACAACTCTATCCATTTCTATGCTAGTCAGTTCGCCAAGTACTCTGCTAATTTGATCGTACTGTAAATCACCTTCTAGCCACTCCAGCCCATGGTAATATTTCGTTAACCAACGATTGGTTATTTACTTTTTTTGTCTAGTAATTTCCACGAAATCGGAGGTAAAAATTTACACGTCACAGTACTACCGTCCGTGTAGGCTATACTAATTTCTTTAATTATGTGTCCAATTTGTGTCTGGAAGCCTTGAATATTGACGAACATGTCGAAGTCTGATGGGCAACTGACCATCTGTTCGTACTTATGTCAGTACTTTAACGACTCTATCGCACACGTTATACATAGCTAAACGATCATGTATGATCATTGTGTAAACGTTTGTATTCGCGGGCATATTTTCATCAGTCGTCATTTCTATACGCAGGTCGATAATGCCCGATTTCAATTGATCATCCTGTCTACTGACATCAAATACCAGCAACAGTGCATTGCTGGCATACTCACTTGGTTCGAGTGCCGGTGAAGGCGGCTGGCCATAAAACTTTTTTGAAAATCAGAAAACATTTGATAAATTAGCATGAACGAGCCAATGGTGAAATCAATATTTAAATCTCCATAGGGTAACACTCAGAGTTTAGAAAATATTTTAACATTTTTTATTTTCACATGATCAAATTTTGCGTGGTCAGACTTAACAGTGTTCTGTTTTCCCGTCTGAAAAGCGAGGATAATGTATCGTGGTTTTTCAGCGGCAAAACTGCTTTTCACATTCCAGTGAATATTCTGCGACTGTGGCACATTGGGGTACGTTTCTAAAGCCTATGTTCTGAAAGCCACATCTACATTTCTGCCCTTCTCTACGTATTTCAAAAACTTGAGGTGCTCTGAAATCTTTACCTGTACATGTGGCAGTAGCCATTCTATGCTATGTAAAGACAAAGATACTACTTCCGGATTGGTGGCGATATCCAAGATGGTGTTTGTGTGCATGTTCGCTAAAAGAATGACCAGTTCTTCCTTCGAATTAATTATTACATGTCTGTAATCTTCAGCGAACCCGAGAAGCATGGACAGAGGAACGCAAATTTCAAATTTGCCACCATCGTAGATGAGAAGCGCATAGTTTACATCTGTGCTCCAAACTGCCATTTTTGCTGTGGGCAGTTGATTACACGTGAAAGAGAGATAATTTTTAACAGTGGCCATAATGCCTACATCTCTAGTAGAATCTAATTCGATGCTGTTCAATTCATATGAAATACACTGAATCAAGTGTAATATACCATTTTTTATTATTTTGGCTGTTTGCGGCAGCCCTCCATTTGATTGGTTACTGTGCCGCGAAATCTAAGATACGAATTGCAGGGTGCGGAATAAATATCTGAATTTTGAATGGGGATGCGAACCTCTGACGACAGAGGATAAGGGCCTGGCAGATATGGTACATAGGAATGAAATTCGGTCTTCTTTATTGTATCTATATAAGCCACCGCCTGTTCGACATTAAGAATTTCCACATCAGTTTTTTCTAACTGTAAATCCTAGACTTTTAAGATTAAGAGCATTCTTACGTGTTAACACACCACCAGCACAAAGCGAACTGAAGTGTGGTGTCTTAGTCTGGGCTGGTTTTATATTATTCTTAAAATTGGAACCCATCTCTTTTTAAGTGCAAACGCAATGTAATTTCTTCGCCTCGAAAATTAATAAGCCTGTCCTCTTGATCAACTATGCACACAGTAATTTCCTGTATGCTCTTTGCTATGATTGGAATGTAAATGAGAAACTTTGGAACATCCACCAACTTAAATCTGGGAGGAACATTTGACGAAAATTCATGTAGTGTCTGGCTAGGTTTGCCATTAAGGTACGACTCGCGAGGCAAGCATATTTTGTTTTCGAAAATCAATATCTGCACTGCAAATCATTTCATATCTCAAAGTGTTGGCGTTTCCGCGCAATACCAACGAGACGTCGGGCAGCAATGCTCGGCTTAAAAAAATGACAATATCATTAATCTCATAAAAATCTTCTGGAACACGAATTTCTTTCGGGTGCCCTCCATTCACGTAACCGAATGCGGAATTGGAAGTATCCACGTTCGATATGGAGAAATATGTTTGAAAATCAGTGAGCGCTATCGACCATACTCTGTTATGTAGGTCTAGAGGAGGAAAATGAACAGAGCGAAGGTCAGACATCTTCCCTGTCAATATCAACGTGATAGACATTACTGAAGTCTTAAAGGCAATTACACATACTTTTATATAAGAAATCAGCTCGAAATAAATCTCAAACACAAATGCCGGAAATTGTATTCACTGGGCAGTTGTTCGGGAAAATAATTATATGTTAAGTTTGTATTGCGCATGTAGGCTTTCACTTCTGGACAAGGACGCAGATTTCCAAAACTGTCGTAAACTAGTACATTGTTTCCCGATTTTTTGTACGCTATCCAGTGCGTGCCTTTTCTGCTACTTTTGTCTAAATTTATAACACCTTGTTCGTTGTGCCATGGTTTTCTAGGTAACGAGTCACGCATAAAAACACCGCGAAAACGAGGGATTTTTAATTTGCGCGCAAATTTGTTGATGTCATTGTTTGTAAGTGGACGTTTCGGCAGTGATTTCAGTACTTTCGTTTTCCACGTTTGCTTTTTTTCCTCCGCCTGCCGCCTCCTACGACATAAGGTTTCAAGTACAGTCCCCGACCATTTTTTTAGCTTCCATTGTCTTATTATGCCTAATTGCTTCAACAAGCTGTTTGCCCTCGTTTTTCGCAGAGTTAACAGCTCTGGCAATACTGCTAACGCCTCCAATCAGTTCGCTGGTTGCTCCCAAGGCTGGCAGTATTAACGGTAAGAACCCTCCATGCTTTTTTCCTCCTCTCATGCAACACAGTTTTCTCGCAGTCTTCCTACCAAATCGTAAGCCCATTCTACGTTTCACTTGTTATCATAATTTTTGAAACACCCCAAGCTGCGAGACGTTCACCAAATTTCGAGTTTGGCGATTTTGCAATCTTTTTTGCTTTGTCAGCTAATTCGCCATCGGCAGAATGTCTGTCTGCTAAGTTATTGCTAGCGGTGTATTTTATATCGTGTTTTTTGCAAGCAGAGTCTAGCGAATTTATACCTTTGTCTCCCCTCGCCAATCTTTTAGCTAGCTTAGTCCCAGGCCCGCAAAAAGATTAGCTAGGTAAGTATGCTTCGAATGGTAGGAGATTAATAAGTGTATTTAATAAACCACGACTAGATTTCTTTTTTGCGACCCTAACTCTACGAGGCATTACAACACACTGACGTAAAAAAAAATTGTGCGCTTTATATATGTTTGTGCTCTCTCTCTCTCTCTGTATATATTGTCACGTGGCCGGCGGTCTATTGTATAAATTAGAACGCCTTAGATGGAATACAGGGTCTTTTAACGTGCCGCTCAAAGACACGGGTATTTGCTGCCACCAGACAGTCGGGTAGAGGGGGACTGTCACCCCAAGCTGCACCTAAAGATGTTAAGGAGATGGTAGGTAGTACAGCATAGGCTTCTCTTCGGTTGAG
>PNEQ01037298.1:0-41808 GCA_003012365.1 Medauroidea extradentata
TGTAGTTTTGATGAGATTTTTTCCATTTCATTATATTTACTGGTTTTCAAGTTTTGTATGAAGTAAAAATATGCAAATTTTGACTTTGAAGTGACATTACGGGAAAACTAGATGAGCTAATTTTTTTCCGTTAGATGTTAATGTTCTCTTAAGTAATGTCTACAAAACTAACACTATTTTATACAAATATAAAATTATGCATTTTTCCCCACTTGAACGCCCTTAACAGGAGACCATGGACTTAGAAGTTCAGGTCTGGACACTGCTATAAAATATTGACCTCCTTATGACTGGTTTTAGTTCCTTCATTATCCGTAAATATGAATGAAAACAGGTGGCGCCACTAGTACACTCGTGCTAGTAATTATTTTTCCAACATTAAATGTATTATATATATTTAAGTACAAATATTAGAAACTTACTTAAATTTAACCAGAATACGTTTAAACACTTGAGTTTTGATTAAAATAACGAACTTCTCTTCACAACAGCCCCACTGCGATAGTGGGGCCAACAGTTTCGTTCAGTCATAAGAGGGTCAAAGATAAAGCATTGAAGAGTAGGTGCGTGTCCAGACCTGTACTTCTAAGACCGTGCAGGAGACAACTTACAGAGCCATACTTGCCAGCCAATTGTTGGACGTTTACCTTGTTCCGGGTGCACAAACCAATTACTACGAGAGCTTGGGAAAACGTGTCCTTCCACTGTGCCAACCAGTCATCCAGCTTCTTAGGATCTGGAGCATCGAGCCACCACAACATCCCTTCCGTGTCACAAGTTCAACAAGGCAACGCACAAGACGGGGGCGTTGGGCCCGTACATTTTTTCCCCCCTAATATACCCTAATCTACTGTGTTATGTTGGTGGCCCGGGGGAGGAGCGGGACTAAGTGCGTCTCAGGGCTGAGCCCCATACGCCTACAAGGGAGAAGTTTCACGCAGGGGAGGCATGCATCGCGGCAGAGAGGGAATGGGCAGACATGGCCGCGATTGGCGCCATGTCTACCTCCCTAAGTGCACATATAGCTAAGTCATAATCTGAGAAGAGAGAGGGAAATACCGGCATAGTGCCGTATTAGGCCCGTACATTACCAGTGGCAAGGTATATACGTGCAGTGGGACAAGGCCCTGGGAACTAGGCTACCAAGGCAGCAGCACTACTCTAGCTAGACAGTCTGGCGACTACAGCACGAGCCGTGGAGAGAGTGCACCGCATTGCTGTGGTCTCACGTCACTGTGCCATTGTACTGTGCGGGTCACGCGAGAATACCCTCCAACACTGCCACCGTCACGTGGGGATAGCGCCGCACTATTCTGGTCAAGCGAGAATACTACTGTACTGCTCAGGTCACGCGAGAATACCACTGTACTTCCTCGACTCACAGAATATTTAGGAATACAGAAGTGAAATAGCCGGTAGGCCAGTGAACTCAGTCACACACGCCAGCAAAATGGCTTCCCTGGCCAGCAACATGGCGGAGACGCCTACCGCCAATCAGCGTAAGGTGGCTACCCTGCTAGCCGGCAGCCAGGCCAATAGGAAACCTGTAGTAACATACAGGAGCCAAACATACATGGGGCTAGTATCAACGATCTTTGGCAACCAATAAGCGGCGAAGTTCGCCCGCGTCAAACGAGCCGCCACGTCATTTCATGTCTGTATTACTATTAAGTCTGTGCCCGAGCCATGAGAGAATACCCATCCGATACCACTATGCAGGTCATGTGTGTATGCATATATGTATATGTGTACATGTACATATGTATATATATATATATATATATATATATATATATATATATGTATATACACACATATATGCAGGTTGTCTAGAAACGGCTGCGTAGTAAGCACATTACGAGAATCCTGCTGGACTAAATTGAAGACGAAATAAAGTGGCAAAATGTTATAAGATGACATTTTACATGCACAATATGGCAACATAGCACTGTAGTTAGTCCTCTCTTGCTCTCAACTTATATCTTACTTATCTTAATACTACTGTTCTGACCCGCGGGTTAGAATCCCGAACGACAAATAACATTATTCTCTACGTTTACTCGATGTAACATATGTAAAATAATACCTAAACATGTAACGGATGAGGGAACCAGCTCAGTGCAACGTTGCCACGTTGTGCACGTAAAAGGTCACCGTACAACATTTTGCCGCTTAAATTTCCTTCTCCAATTTATTCTAGGTATCACGTGGTATGCTTAATAAGTGTTTGTTTCTGAACATCCTATGTGTGTATGTATATATAAGGAACATCTTGGAAAGAGCATGTACAATGGAGAAAGACAGGTCGAATCCTTTCAAAAATCCGAGGAGAGGTAGAAGAAATGTATGAGGACCAGCAAAGAGATGGATTGAGATCATGATAGGACATTACTAGCCCTAATACTAGATAGAAAGTGTGTGAGTGCGTATATATACACACACACTAACACGACAGTACTGAGCTTGCCACCCAAAAGTCACGTGACATGAACATTAGCGTAGCCGAACAATGTATTAACTGACAAGGGCAGATTGTTTTATTGCCTGGTCTGCTGCACGAGGACCAGTGAAAAGTTTTGCTGCCAGTAATACTGTTATTCCGATAAAACCTAAAATAATTATTTTATCTCATACACAAAAAAAACTTTCTCATGTGAAATACCGTCATGCGGGGTTACTTTGCGCCAGCCGCATGCGACTTTGTACCGCTGAAGAAATTTGTTTTGTGGTTGTTTATTAAAGTAATTTATATTTAAAAAGGATGGTTTAAAGGTATAGTTTATGATAATCAATTATAGCTACTAATTCCTCACACAAGTAACCTAAAAATAAAACACTTTGAGTTGCACAGTCACCCCACTAGACGGTATACGAACAACTATGTACTCGTAGCGTATGATAATAATGTGGAGAATGTCAGAGTTGTGTTATATTGTTATGATGATAGTAAATCGCTATAGTTATTTTCACGAAACGAACTCTCGCGATACTCTCGCCTTGTAGACTAGATAGCCACTGTATCCATTCCACATAGTTAGCGACCTGAAAAATTCGCGATTTCATTTGGGCAAAAGCTAGGATACAAACTACTGTAAATTCAGTTCACTTTCACAGTTGTCTCTTGGCTCAATTTCACACCTCCTGGTTGGCGCATAGTCAATTATAGAGAAGCAACTAAGCTCAAGGTCAATAATATGGTTTCGCTGTGTCCGACAGCAGCCAATGAACAGCCGTGGTCTACTTTAGTACACACATACTCAGTGAACCCGCGCGGACAAGGGCGGAATCTCCTTGTTAAGACATGTTCAATAAAAACACTGTTACTAAGCCCTCTAAAATAGCTATAAAAAACGGTATTTTCGGACTATCGTACTTCAAAGTGTACTAACCGGATGTATAACAAACTCAGACAAAAAACGTGCACTGAACTTTGCCACAAACTTTCCACCAATAAAATTATATGGTCACAACTTAAAGTCCCGTAGTAAAATGGTTCGGCGGGAATCTTGCACGCTAGTTCAGCGCTTGGCTCGTTGAGGCGATACGGCATTTGATGCGCGCTTCAATGTCGCCCTTATAGCTCCGTAGCTTCTGAGCCTCTAACATGAAAAAAAGCTCAGTGTAGGCTGTGCCCTTAATAGACTCCTTTAATTAATACAACTCTTGGGATTGTATGACTGACGTTCTTCAAAATTCTGTTTCGAAAAATGTCACAACTAAAGTTAATGAAACAATTTTTGTAACATTGTACCTATCTGTCCGCCATGAAATATTCTACGTCTTATGGTCAAAGTGCAAGTATGAGAATAATGAAACGTTATTGGAAAGTTGAAATAAATCCAAGAATACAGCGGAGGCTGCCCCTTAAAAGGCGAGTGTTACACAATTTTACTGTATTTTCAATTTTTGAGCCATAACATTTATTTAAATTGCATTATCAAAATTTTCTCTTCGGTAAAACCATAGGAATATTCTTGATAAACTGCTTAACATAAATAATAATAGAATCATTTATTAATTTGTCATGCAGGCTCGCTGCAAGAAAATTATAGGTTAAATTTCAATTGCAATGATTTTGCATGACGAATTAATTAAACAATTGTATTATTATTTATGGCAAGCAGTTTGTCAAGAATATATTCTATGTTTTGTTTCAGAGGGACCGTTGTGGCCGAGTGGTCAGACCCCTCGCCTCCCACCAAGACGATGCGGGTTCCATTCCCGGCGGGGTCGGTCCCCGGATTTTCACATGTGGTAATCGTGCCGGACGATGCCACTGGTCGGCGGGTTTTCTCGGGGATCTCCAGTTTCCCCCGCTCTTTCATTCCGGCGCTGCTCCATACTCACCTCATTTCACCCCTCACCAGCGCTGAAGACTTCGATGTTGAGCGATGACCAAAACCTCTCACTCGATTTGTCTTAGAGAAAATTATGATGATATTTCGAATAATTTGCTCAAAAACCGAAGTACACAAACACACAGTCTGGGTTCGTGCCAAGGACTCACAGCCACAACACCAGTGTGAAGTAACAAACACACAAAGACGCCGACACAAACACAGGTAGGCAGACACTGGTGGTGCAGATATACGAACATCTGGAGATGACTGTCGAGATACGAGCCGCCCTTGTCACGGCAGAACAATGGACGATCGCCCGAGGTAGGTACATCACGCATATATACACGCAGGCTGGGAACACGTCTGATGTAACAACAGGGTGAAGTAACAACAACCAGCTGTCTGTCACAGCAGCGGCCTAAGTGGCAGGATGCTTCTCTCGGGGCTTATTAGCTTCCATATTGTTGTATTAGGCTTTACGGCTCGCCTACAGCAAGGTCATTACAGATGGTACACACAAGAGCTTCGTTCCATTCAAGCTGGAAAAAAATGCGTTTCATTCAAAAGAATGTGACGTCATGTTGTGATTACACTGTGTTTCATTCAGGCTGGTGTAGTTACACCCACGTAATTTTTTCTGAAAAAAAAAAAAAAATACTATCCGGATAAAGTGTAGCTGGTGTAGTGTAGTAAACGAGCGCGCCAAATTTAAACTGGTTACGTTTCGTTTATGGAGATTTGGTTGATAAGGTGTTTGAGATGAATGTTTTCACAATTATTGTAGGTGATAGTGGAATAGCAATTGTGAACGACAAAAAGTAATGCATGTTATGTTAGGGATGAATTTTTAAATGTGTGATGGTGAACACATCGTAAAAATATTACCTCAACACTTTACGTTTCGTATTTAAATAAGCTTTTTTTTTTTTTTTACTGAATTTTGTATCTTGTAATATCACATAGAAATAATTGTTGAAACTGACACTAATTCAGGGCTTCTTGTATAATATAGATGATCGAAATAATAAAAACTCTGGCCACAACTAAATATCACAATTCAGTTAAAAACGAAATATGCTCGCACATAAGCATGCCAGTTTTAAAAAGTATTCCTTTGTTCTACTATGAGGTTCAAGTTAAAAAAAACACCTTAGCTTATATAAGAAATATAAAGTATTGATTTTATGTTACTACCATGTGTTGACCACCACACACAAATTTCAAAATCACCTCTGAGACAAACTTATTTTAATTTTAGTAGTTTACTAGTGCCTTGGTACACTTTTATTTTCAGGAAATTTTTTGTTGGCCAGTCATTTGACAAATCTTTATACACAGTGGATACATGCGGTTCAAAATTCGCCAAAAGTAGTTTCATTCCACGGCGTTGGTGTATCTACACCAGCACACATCGAGACGGATCTTTGGTGCAACTGCACTACACCATATGATCTTTGAAAGAACTGTGCAATGGGAGTGCACGACTGGATTTATTTACTTGGACATACTCCATTGCGAAATAAATGACTGTTAAAAGGAAACTAAAAATAATACAAGAAAACATAAATAAGCAGAGTATGCGTTAGTCATGATGACTAAAGCATACTCTGCTTATTTATGTTTTCTTGTATTATTTTTAGTTTCCTTTTAACAGTCATTTATTTCGCAATGGAGTATGTCCAAGTAAATAAATCCAGTCATGCACTACACCCGCTGCACTGATGTGGCTACACCAAGTGCGAACGAAACGAAGCTAAAGACAGGAACTAGGAGAGGAATCTGCCATGGCCTTTGTTAAGTAACCACCCCTGCATTCGCCTGGAACGACTTTGGGAAACCATGGAAAATGGAAATCAGGAATGGCCGGAGCCGTGAATAGTCCCTACCTTCGCTTGAAATGTTGCAGCGAGTTGCGAATATTTTTTTTTTTTTTTTTTTCCTTCACGGGACTACTATAGGCGGTTCGGGATAAACAGAGCTCTCAAAAAAGCCCTGATAAATTTATATTTTCATCCAATTCGTATCTTTCCGCACGTAACAGCTAACTGCGGTACATCACTTTATCCGAATGCATGTAAGATAGATTATGAAATAGCTAGGAACCTTTATAGTTTGATAAACAAAAGTTTATTAATTATATAGAATATAATTATGTCGCTTTCGGTTGATTTTACTTCAGTATTGCTGCATTTAAACAGTAAAATACACAGAACTGTATTGCGTAACTTGGCTGCCAACCTTACAAGCTGTAAGGCAAGTATAGTTAATGTTGAATCACGTGCAGCAACGGCTAGAGATATGTTTCAAAGATTAAATTCCAAGTGCTCACTTTATCCTGAATGGCCTGTACCAAGCTACTGACTGGTTTGAACAAGCACGCGCATCGTTCTGCTTATGCGCGAGTAACGTAGTCATACCGGGTTTTATTTGTTGTTGTAAATTCTTCGAATGTAACAACTCCTTTGAATTAAAACATAACTCTATTCTAACGTTTAAAAATAATGTAAACTAATCTTAACTGTCACATGGGTCGGGGAAAAGAGGGGGTAACTAGACCTGCGCAGGACTGAAGAGCAGAGATGAATTAACGAAACTGAACAACCAATACACATACATACATTGTAAATAGAGTCCACAGTCGCTTTAAGGGCGCGGGTTCACCTCAGTTTCCAACGTCTTATTTCATTTCTATATTTGCACCTGATATATATTATTTTTTTTTTTTTTTCGTATTTTAGACATAAATTGTGATTAAATCTTCCTCTAAGGCAATTTGTGTATCTCTCATAGTTTTACGTAATGAATCGTAAACGTCAAAATTTTCACTTTACGGTTTTATATACGCCACTAAAACCGACATTCCAAACTGAAAAAATTCAGTGTGTATAACAATGTTGTAGGCTATGATTTGACATATATAAAACTAAAAAACAAACTATTCTTGCATTTAATTAAAAATGATGGATTTTGAAGTGAAAATTTAAAAAATTTCAACTATATTTAAAATTACAAAAATTTATTATTATTATTATTTTTTTTTGTTTTTATATGTGTCAAATTATAGCCTACAACTTTCTTATACACTGTGAATTTTTTCTGTTTGGTATGTCAGTTGGTTTTAGTGGCGTATATAAAACCGTAAAGTAAAATCTTTGACGTTTACCACTCATTACGCTAAAACTATGAGAGATACACAAATTTCCTAAGAGGAGTATTTAATCACCATTTATGTCTAAAATGCGAAAAAAAAAAAATATATATATATCTGGTATAAATATAAAAATAAGAAAGACGTTGGAAATTGAGGTGACTCGCGCCCTCTTAAGCCCGGCGGCTTCTCTTCACGCAGATGTTCTATGTCTAATACATAGAGTAGACAGCGGCTGTATGTTGGAGGTAGCGAGGGATTGGAAAGGTGCTGGCGACGATATATCCGGAGAAAGTTGCAGGACCAACTGACGTGGGTCTAAGACCGGCTCACCGCGCAGATCCACCTTATACTCTGTGCGTCTCAATTTCCCTCTCTCGTGGTCACGTGTGTGTTAGTGTGTGTGTGTGTGTGTGTGTGTGTGTGTGTGTGTGTGTGTGTGTGTGTGTGCAGTCCTCACGCACGCGGCGACAACCGGCCACTGCTCTCCCTGCCTCACAGTGGCATGTTCCCGCGCTGTTTTGGTTACGACCGGCGGCAAACAAGTGAAAGGAAAGAAAGTCCCGCCCACTATAGCCCGCACCACATAATTCTCACATGTAACCAGTGAGAGCGATTAGGTGTAGAAATGAGAGTAAGGGGAGTAGGGATTGGTACAGAAAGTTTGGGAAGAGGGCAGGAGATGGGTTGCAAGAATTTGCTATTATGTAACGCATTACTGACGTTGAAATGATTTGGTAAGATGTATAATTATTATTTAATACTACACTACGAGAGCTACATATTGTCCAATAACTACATTTTTACAGTTTCTGTAATTACTATGTTTTATTCGTCATCACACCAAATCTAAAATCGTTAATGATAACTGACGAACTGCAGTGTAGGGGGAAACGTAAGATCCCCGAGAAAGCACGCCGACTAGCGACACCGTACGGCAAGTTTCCCACAAGCGAAAATCCGGGGACCGACTTCGTCGGGAATCAAACCCGGATCGCCAAGGTCGGGGGCGAGTGTTCTAGCCTCTGAGCCAACCACACCCCCCTTGGTTATCAATAGAGACGGTGAAATTTCGCGAATTCAATGACCTGCAAGTTAGAATCAAATATCCTATACATACTCAAGACCAGACCACTTGTCCACTAGCTGCTACTCAGTTGAACAACAGACAATGAACGAATAGACGGGGCTTGAGTATGCATAGGATATTTGATTCTAACATGCAAGTCATTGAATTCGCGAAATTTTACCATCTCTAGTAATCAATAAGAATACAATACGACACAGATAAACCAACAAATAATCACGTGATATGGCCCAGACAGAAACCAGTCCTCCCTTCACATATTAACCAAATATGTTGTCGTTGAGCCAATTCTTAAGAGTGAAAGATAATCACCATTTTGAATTTTTGTATTTTGTGTCATAACTACTCTTCTGGGTAAATTTATGCAACTGTAACCTAACTACAGAAAATAATGCATACTGATAGAATTTTAGACACCATAAATTATTATTATTACAGTTTTTACAGATCGAATTTTAGTTATGAACGTAATAAGAATTTTGTAACTACAATTCCATCTGTAAAAACAGTAACGGCAAATAAATATTTATGATGTCTAAAATTCCCTTAATATGTATTATATTCTGTAGTTAGGTTGAAGTTGTATAAATTTACCCAGAAGAAAAGTAATGACACAAAAATTCAAGATGGTGACAGTCCCTCACTCTGAACTTTCGAGATAGACAAAATATACACGATGCACGGACATTGAAAGCCGGAAATCCAACGAGAATCTTTCAACTGATTGTGATAGAAAACGGCTTATCACTAGAGGTACGTCAATTTCGCGGATTCATCTGGCAGCAGCCTAGACTTGTCAGTCCTATACACCCACTGGCCACAATCGATTATCTATTGGTTTATAACCGTACAAGCAGATAGCAAGCGGTAGCACTTCGCATTATTTCCTTATTTACTACTGGCTTGCAGTAGTCAAACGCGTTTCGTAACAGCCACCAGCAAGTCACAGACATGACAATGAAGTATACATAATTGGCGTTCAACCTGACCTGGAATGTATCTGCGAAATTTACGTACCTCTACTTATCACTAGACAGGATGGTATAATGCGAAAATTTGTCGTGCCAACATACCCTTGAATTCGCTGTAGTTTCTTGCAAAGTGTTTAACTGGGTGATATACACCTGACACGACATAGATGTCTGCAGACCAATAATAGACATAAAATATTACAACAGTGGGATTCTTATTGGCTCAAAGGTAACGGCTCCACGTACAAGCGAAAGCTATAGTAATATTTTGATAAGTTGAACGTGTGTTGAAACATAGCAAACAGTCAAGTATTCCCGCGATAAGCCATCTTCTCTATTTATCACTTATCTTCGCGAAGTAAGTTTTACAAAACATTGTTTGTGTACGATATTGGTGCGTGTACGAACGACAATACGGTGCGACGAGGCGTGTGTGGCGGTTAGCAAAGTTGCAAGCGCCCGACTTAAGGCGTTTTCGAAAACCTCGCTCGATCTAGTCGATATAGTAGACATTACTCTATAACCGGGGAAGAAGAGAAGTTCGGTATTTTGATCCAAACTCAAGTTTTTTTTTTTTTTTTTTTTTTTTAATATTCTGGTTAAACTTAAGAAAGTTTTTAATATTTGTACTTTAAAAAATATAATACATTTAATGTTGGAAAAATAATTATTAGCACGAGTGTGCTAGTGGCGCCACCTGTTTTCATTAATATTTACGGATAATAAACTAACTAAAATCAGTAATAAGGGGGTGAATATTTTATAGCAATGTCCAGACCAGAGATTAGAGAAACATACAGATGGAACATAAAGTATGCCGTAGGGCGAGGGGAATGAAGCCTTGAGGCGGAAGGGGTAGGAGCCCATCCGCCATATTGTAAACTGAAAAAATGTTGTTTATTACCATAGCAACGAGTATAATGCGACTGTAGGTTGGCCAACCATAACCTCGCTTCTCAGTATATCTACAGCACGGTCGTAGAAGTAGGCTAAATGTCTGGACACTCGCCTATCTAACAATGTATTTTGTTTGACCCCCTTGTTGTTTGGCTGTAGTTCGTCAAGTTACCGGGAATATTGTGTTGTATTGGCGCTTCAGTTAGGGCGGTCGGACTCAAACTCCGCCCACTTCCTTCCCACTAACATAAACAATTTATCAAAACGTATTTTTTATCAATTTATGAAATACTTCCTTCGCTCACAATTTTAAAGCATGGTTCCAGCGATCTTTATTTACTTTATAAATGTAACAATGAAAAAAAAAGTGAGCGGAGTTTGAGTCCGACCGCCCTGATTGCAGCGCCAAAGAAGTACAACACTCTCGGTAACCTGGCGAACTACAGCCATACAACAAGGGGATCAAGCAAAATACAATGGTAGATAGGCGAGTGTCCAGACCTGGTCTTCTACGACCGTGGCCTCAGTAAAGGCTGCTAATGCTCCAGCTGTACTTTGCTCTCATCTCTGGTCCAGACCTGAACTTCTAAGGCCGTGGTCACAACACTTTCACTGGGAAACAACTGGTCCTCCAGAGCAGAAAAGCAGAAGGCTGGTGGTGTACAATGTGAGGTAAAAGTCGCACACAATAGAGAAAGAGAATTAGCTGCCAACATAACAACAGCAAAGCGGTGGTAATTCAGTCTGGCTCTTTTTCCTTGTACTTTAGCCGGCCTCCGTAGTGTATAGCTGGTTCACTTTAAAGTGAGCACTTCCAAACAGTTATAATAATCAAAAAATTGTATTTATTAAGGAGACACAGGCGATTCGGAATAAAGTGAGCACTCAAGAAAGCCCTGCTGAATTTCTATTTTCATGTAATTCGTATCTTTCCGCGTGCTACGGCTAACGACAGGAAATGTCTGACCTCTCTGGACACGTCACTTTATGTTTGCGCGTGTGAGATAAATTCTGCAGTCGGTAGGAACCTAAATAGTTTGATAAAAATTGTTAAATTATATAAAATAGAAGTATTTCGATTTGAGTTAATTTTCTTTTTAAGTAATGTTGTATTAAAATATGAAACTACGGGAAACTATATTCGGAAAATTCGCTGTCAACCATACAGGCAGTAAATCAACTATGGTTATTGTTGAATTATATGTAGTAACGGCTAGTGATATTTTTTCAACAGTTAAATTGTTAGTGCTCACTTTATCCCGAATGACCTATAGTAAAGTTTTGTTAGCTGTGAATTGTTTGCACTAGTTTTTAGTTACATGGAAGTTTTCGTATTTGAAATAGCAAATACGTAGACATAACGGCTCACTTGTGAGCAGTGCTCAGCGTATCCTGAACAACCTATAGTTGGTTTGGCGCCAGTCTACGGTGCGAGTGGTCCTGGGTTCGAATCCCGACTCGGGCATGAATATTGTGTAGTCCCTTCACCTTAAGAGGGCGTGGCACACAATTCAACGCTAAAAGCATTAATCTATAACTGTCAGTTTCTTGCAGCCAATTTGCGAAAATTAAACAATAGCAATCCTAGACAATAGTTTTAGCCAACGTTTTAAACTAAATTGTTTCCAGTGTTACGAACTTCTGAGCCACAATCTCTGACGCCGGAACCTCGTGCATTTAACTGCGGCGCAAGAGATCACGCGTAACGAATTAGTAATTCTGGATAAATATTTGCTCATAAAGTTGGCAAATACTATTATCTAGAATTGTCGTTGAGTATTTTATCCATATTGGCTTCGAAAAAAGTGTAGAAATCAATTTATGTTAACAGCATTTATTTATCTACCACGCTCTCCGCCTTCAAATAGTTTTTTAAAACCTCGTTGTCAAAAGCTCGGTAAAACCCTCACAACTCACGCCCCTTGAATTTGGAGATACAATTGGGAACATGAAGTCGAAACCATGCTAACTCCAAAATGTATGAAATAGTAATAAAAAGTAATACATTTTTAATGTCCATTTATATCTCACTTAAATATGTTACTAATTAAAATACAATATTTTCACTCCGATTTGAAACATAATATTTCAGATAGAAATAAATGCACACAGTAAAGAAATTATCTTTTATTGCCAATTCTTAAATTTTGGAGTTATCATGATTTGGAATTCAGGTCTCAAATTACATATTCAAACTGGCAAGCCTATGTTATAATGACATATAAAGTTTCACCTGTGACCGTTTGATGGTGAACTTGAAAAAATAAGTAGTTTATTCAACTCACAATTATGTATTAACATGCTTAGGGCTCTGTTTTCAGAATGACTTACAATTTTTTAAATCCTAAAAGGCAACTTGTGTCGTAAACACGTCACATAGATGTGCTGAAAATTGTTTTTTTTTATGAAGCATAGTTTAAGGAAATATTTTGTAAAATTATATGTTTTTTTGTTTATGGCAAAAAAAATTAGGCTTCATTGTAAAAACTATTTTGAACGTATTTACGATAGCTGTTAAAATATCCACAAAAGAAAAGGTAAATAGATGTCCATGTTGTTAATAGAGCTGACCCTCTTTCCTTATGATGTGCGACGTGTGCCTAACATCAGGGGTGGGTCTAGAATTTTTTTTTGAAGAAGAAAGGAAGGGAGAGTCCACCGCCTAATTATGTTGACATGTATCTGATGATCTGATTCAAAACGTGGGAGAAGATTGCAGCGTTATTACGTCAAAATCACAGGCACTGCTTCAATAACCTGATTTAAATTTACAGATTATTTGGTCGTTAGAAAATAATTGAAATTTTGGCATTTGGTTTTGGGGGTGTGTGACCCCTCTCTGGATCAGAACCCCGGCCTCACATGTACAGTAACGTGCAAGCAGCGGCTCAGTCTGCAGCACAGGTCGGCAGTAGTATGTCACGTGCAACAGAGTGGCGACACGTGAGCGAGTGTTGGTAGGAATGTTGCTCTCAAGGCCCTGTCAGTGCCGACTGTACGCTCTCTCTGTCTCTCTCCCTCTCTCACACAGTACAATGTGTCTGCTGCAGGCCTGCCCAATAAAGCCTCGACACGGACCATGGTCACACAAAGGGTCTTGAACGTTTTAGTTCAACATATTCGACAGCCATGTTTGATTAGTGTTTAGAGTTAAACAATGTTTGCCAGTGTCATTGAATGTTTCTTCCAATGGGACAGAATAACGTCCTGTACAACTGTGAACATACGCCATTACAATATTATGTCGTCCCAGAAATATTAGCAGCGCATGCAGAGACAATATATACGGAGCACATGAAAGATCCCATAAGGAATTTGGAAAATAAAACAAACATAATTTTTGAATGTTTATTTTATTTTCCTTTATTTCTTGTTGACTAATTACTTATGGGATCTTTCATGTGCTGTTGTTTTGGTTTATGGATGTGTTGACTACAGCCGAACTAGGCTTGTTTTCCCATTTTTTCGTTTGTTCGTTTTTTTTAGTCTCAATCTAATATTTCTGGGACGATATAATATTGCAATGACGTATGTCCACAATAGTACAGTACGTTATGTTTGCCAGGTTATGCACCTAAACCGAACGAAATCAAAGAACTTTCTAACCACAACAAACCTGGAGCCTGAAACATGCTATATTTCATTATTATCACATCGACACTCAAAATTAGTGGCTTTTTAATTATAATGTCGCATCTGTTATGCCGTTGTGAGCGTAAAACTAAAGTCAATATTTTAAACATAAAGTTTTGTTTAATTTAACGGGTGCAAAATGTGTGGCACCGAAAAGTAGTCATATCTGTTACACAGCTCGTTACTCGAAGCAGCCAATAGGAGAATATCACAGAAGATGTCGTTCGAAAACTACATATGAAACTAGTTTACTTAGAAATGTGATCTGAACTTGTTCATAGCCCCATTTAACCGCTCCATAAAGCTGAACATGTTTAACTGAAGTAGTTATGTGTCTAGTATAACCACGGCCAAGGTATATTCTAAATAAGGACAAGACAAACTAGTGAACTTATGTAGAATCAGAAGGTGTGCTCGAGTGCTATATTAGTTTTATTATCTTAGCAAGAGCTACTGCTATTGGTGGGACGTGCACGCTTTGCCCCACGGGGGTAGCATAAGGTCTGAATGATGGCGAGGGGAGTGATGCCAAGAGGGGGGAGAGGTAGCCACCAAATTTGTCAGCCGCCATACTACTTTAACCTCAAAAGTACACATCAGACTAGTTTTTTGTATGGTAAATTAATGTATCATACTCTTTAACTAATGTTTTATGTTGAAAACTATATTTTAGCCCTGTTTACACACCTCCTAACTAATATTTCCTCAATTTTTTAATTAGTCGGCCATATTGATACCAGCCACGTCAAACGTTTGTTTGGTTACAATTACCGGCGACATGCTCCATCTGGACCCTTCTGTCATCTTTACTTTGCCCTTCCCCCTCCTTTCCCCTTCTATATCCGGCTTTTATTTCAATCAAGTAGGTATTTTCTTACGTACATCAGCCTAGAAAAGTTGTATTTAGTCATTTAAAGGGGTTCTTACAAAATAATGTTTCTAATACAAGTGACGTATTTTAAAAACATAGAAGCATTGTTTGAACTATATGAAGGTTTATATGGGAACAGGTACAGAATTCTAGCTTGAAAAAGAACACGTGAGAAACGCTACATCACAGTTTGTAAACCTGGCGAGGATTTCTCTTGGAACAATCACCACTGCGCTTCGACTATTGTTTGAAAGTCAGTAGGCGGACAGGTATAGTCACAGTCAGTGTCGTGAATGATAGTTGTACAGGTGGTACAACTGAAGGCAGTCTCATCAGAGAGCAGCAGGTCAGCTGAGTGGGCTGGCTCACGTGTGTACGAGGTCACATTCTCCACCTCACACATCAGCTCGCGTGCCTGGCCCACTCCACACACACGCCGCCCTACACAGAACAGATGACCAGCCAGAAGCACAACCACTGCCAGTTCACGGTGAAATCACATATCACACAAGCATGTTAGAACGTGCACTGTAAGTGGGCGTGGTAGATAAATTAGCGCTGAGTTCTTGAGATCTACACTTTTTGAAAGTCAATTAAGAAAAACTGCAAAACAGCAATCCTTGATATGTACGAGACTTTGGCGTCAGAGATTGTTCTTCAGATGTACGTGCAGATGATGGTTAATCGAGGGTAAACTTTACTGTTTGCTGGGTTTCAACGCACGTTCAACTTACCAAGAAGCTCACTGGCTTTTTCCTGTTCGTGGAGCTGTTACCCTATTTGACTGAGCCAATAAGAACCCTGGTATTGTAACATTTGATGCCTGCTATTGGTCTGCAGACAGCTACGTTGTGTCAGACATACATCAGCCAATCATACATGTGGCAAGAAACTACAGGATATGTTGACACAAAATTTTTTCGCGATATACGATCATCTCTAGATATACGTTACTCGAGAAACATTTTTGCTCAGAAAGTTGGCAAAAACTATTGTCTAGGATTGCCTTTTTTTTTTTTTTTTTTTTTTTAAATATTTGTAAATTGGCTGCGAGAAACCTACAACTCTAACCTGGTATTTTTGTGGTGAATTATACACCTCGCATTCTCACGAACAATTCTCGAGAGACGCTTTTAACGGCCTGGGGTCATGGTAGTGCCTGACAAGGGGGTAGGGGGAATATGTCACCAAAAAAAATATTTATAGTGAGATTATCACCTAAAATAAAACCATAAAAAATATTTATAAAAGTATTAATTTTAACACCAGCTGCAAATTCAAAATTTATGTATGAAAACTGCTTAAACAGACCCAGTTTGCACTTCAAAATGAAAATTTTCCCGTGCGACGACCCCTAACCGCCCCTCTTCCAATTTATATTGATGATCAATCAACATATCTTCCCCCCTCTCCTTTTCTCATACAACAACCAAACATTAACTGCCGCGCACGACAATGCTTGGATTTAATTAAAAAATAAACTTCATCAACGACAATACTGCCTCTATTTGTGGAGCACAATATCTGTGAGGTTTTAACCGATGTCCATATCAATGAATATATATGCCACTAACCTCTAAGGGCCGTATCTATAAACGGCTTTCGAATGACAACCAACAGCTCACCAATTGCTTTCTCTATGGGGATAGCAGTTGGTTGTCATTCGAAAGCCGTTTATAGGTACGTCCCTAAGTTTTTTTTTTTTTTTTTTTTTTTTTTTTTTTTTTTTTTTTTTTTTTTTTTTTTTTTTTTTTTTTTTTTTTTTAGCTCTGGTGAGGAGTGGCATGATGTGAGTATGGTGCAGCACCGGAATGAAAGAGCGGGGGAAACGGGAGATCCCCGAGAAAACCCGCTGACTAGCGGCATCGTCCGGCACGACTCCCACTTGCGAAAATACGGGGACCGACCCCACCGCGAATCGAACCCAGATTACAGTCTTCTTCACCACAAATATTTCAAATAAAATATTCTAACAATAACACACTTTTTATGACCACTGCTGTAACTTACAAAAAGTATTTTTGTAACAAAGTAACTTTGCAGTTGCTCATAGATGGCTTGGAGCAAAAGTATTGTATGTCCATTTGTAGAAACTGTAAAAAAAAATATTTCACATTTTTCTAACAAATACCAATTACAAATTATACTATATGTATTATTTTTTCCCATGATTTCATCTAATATATACATTACAAGCAAGTTACTTCTGCTAGGAAGTTAAAGCTTTTTTTAATAAATATTAATCAGACGATTTGCGTGGACATACAATATGTGTGCTTTAAGCCATCGAATGTCGTGGCAACGAAAGTGTTTTGTATACTGCGTACTGCAGATGTGCACGTAATGCACTGAAACACGCTTGTACGAAAAAAAATTTCAAGATAATGAGGTCCTATCAAAGTGTTAATGAAATGACTCTTTTTTTTGCAGGGTTGTCATATTTTACTACAGACGACTGTGATTCAGCACTTGTGACTCAGAGACCTGAAACATTCGCATGTCGTTATTTAATTGAAGACGAGTGCCTGTGACTCGTGATGTCAGCGGATCATGAGTAATTAGGTTCTTCGCTAAGCTTGCGAAACGTTTACTTTCCATGAAATTAACAAAAGTGTTACGCGGCTGGGTTGCAATAGGAAAGCGAACACCGCTTCTAGCCGACAATTCGCCAAACTAATGTATTTCGTGAGAGCATTGCGGGGAAATGTATAATTGGGCGGACAGATAGATTACAGGTTTTCGGAACAAACCCCAAAATGGTTTCCATGATCCGCGCAGTAATCGGCTTTCGAAACGCGGCACTAAAACGGTAGTTTTGCCGATAGAACTGCCACAACCACGTAAGAGGTTAGCACATTGCTTTTGTTAAACGCGTGTTTTGAAATGTTAGTTTTGTATTTCTATGTTGTAATGCAACATCTGGCTGAGAAGAAACAATCACATTTAGCACGAGTCAATCAGAACATGAGAGAGGTTATGTTGTTCTGCAAGTCTTACGTAAGTCTAAGTTAAAGACTCACGAGGTATTATGAACATAGGGACGGCAAAATTTCAAGAATTTATTCTAGAAGAAGATGGAATCTAAACTCATGCACACTTCTGCACTTGTTTGGTCAAGTGACTTACGTGAACATTTCAGCTCTGCTCTATGGTCTGTGATTTAGAAGAGATTTTTCGTTGATTTTAACTTGTGTTGTGTTGTCTCTTGTTTTTATTTGTTACACACTGTCTACTATTTATGTCTGCTGCTTCCATCTTTTCTCATATTGAGAATCTGGTTTTCCTTTGTGTCTGTCTTTTGTGTTTTGGTGTTGTCAAATTCTTGACTGAATCCTGTCTTTAGAATTCTTGCTGATATATACTGAGGAATTCCTCTGGGATTGATTTTCTAATGTTTCCTGTGCTTTTTGTGTAAATTTTTTTTGTATTTTGTCACTTTGTCTTTCAATACAAGTTCGGTCAACAAAACATGGGCAATGGCGTATGTCCACAAACCAATGAATTCTAACCAGTGATTGTTGGATGTTTTAACGCTTGCATGTCTTAAGAGTGAGTGATAGTCGTCATCTTGAATTTTTGTAGTTTGTGTCATAACTTTTCTTCTGTCTGAATTCATGGAACTTTAATTTAACTCCAGAATAGAATTATTGACAAAATTTTAGACACCATAAATATTTATTTTCCGTTACTGTTGTTACAGAACGAATTGCAGTTAAGAAAGTAATAAGGATTCTCTAACTGAAACTCGATCTGTATCAATAGTAACGGCAAACAAATATTAGTGAAGTCTAAAATATGTATTCTATCCTGAAGTTAGGCTAAAGTTGCATATATTCGCCCAGAAGAAAAGTTATCACACAAAACACAAAAATTGCAATATGGCGACTTTCTCTCACTGGAGTCACTCTTAACGTTTTTCTGAAAAACACGGACGTGTGATCTCTCAGTAACCGAAGTCTGATTGGTACATTCAAGTGAGAAACGTGTTTTTTTTCCCAGAGACACTCTGCCAATAACAACTGAGCAGAACTTCACATGTTCACGTCAAGGCGTTTAATGAAGTTGGTGCAGAAATCTTACCCCGAAAGTCAGTGATGGGGATCTACTAGTTATTTGCGGGGACAGGAAAGTTTCGCGAATCCAATGAACCACATGCTATAATCCATTGCCCTATGCACACTAAAGCCCCGTCTATTCGTTTATTGTCTGTTGTTCCACTGAGTAGCAGCAATTGAACAAATTGTCGCTGGTTGAGAATGCATAGGATAGTTGATTCTAGCATGAAGGTCACTGAATTCTCGAAAATTTCCTGTCTCTAGTTATTGGTGTGGACACTGACTTATCGCGGGAAAGTTGACAGCATTCTAGGCTTCAATATAACATGTCCATATCTGAGGTTCTGCCTTCGTTGTTGACATGTCCCCATCTGACTGGGTCAATGAGAACTCTGGTGCGGAGATATTGAATAGTTATGATTCATTCGTCTTTAAACAACTACATGACCATCCTCCAAACATCAGAGACTAAAAAATTTGCGGGTTCACTGACCTGTAGCTAGCCTTCAAGAATATCCGTGTGCTCAAGTAGACAGAAGCTTGTTGACCTAGTGGTAACACATGATTGGACCTGCATTAAGTAACTTCTTTATTATTGGTTCAGCGCCGTCCAGGAGGTGTCAGATAAGTCAGCGACCAATTGTGAAAGTGTAACGAACCCTAGTAGCAACTACAATCAATTTTCAGTTGGCCAACGTTCGCTAGTATGGTCGTCTACTGTTGTTGGAATGGTTGTTAATCAAGCCATGTCAGTAAATATGTTTGTAGTTATACTGAAACAATTTTAATGTGGGCAGACTGACATATTTCAGTATACGGTCCACAAGCAGACTTAGCAAACAAACCCACAAGCATCTGAGTATAATAAGAATGCTTGTGGTACACTTGTGGATAATGTGTGGGAGATTTCATTACGCATCATGTATGCCACATGTGGCCACGGGTGCATTCCGAATGTTTGCTGCCTGTGGGCTGCTTATCACGATCAGATTTATACTAGTGGGCCAGTTTATGTTTGATATTTGGTAAATTATAGTTGTTTGGAATGTAACCTTTGCCCTAGAGGAAGCGCGACTTTTTTCCGGTCGCTACCAATCATACAAGCCGCAGGCTGCTACACTGTTCTGCAAAATTCGGTGGCACGAAATATTTTGGCGATTTTACACTATCACTTGTCGTATCACAGTACATTAGACTCTCCCTGAAGAACTTTGAGCCAACAAAAACGTTGCAAGTAAACTAGAATGTAAGGCAAGTGGACTTTACGTCTCGTCGTCAGGGAGGTCGTTACAGACGGTGATATGCAACTTAACAGCACAATGAGACAGGAACTCGGTGAGGAATCAGCAATGGCCATTGTTAAGAAGCATTCCCAGCATTCACCTGGAGCGATTTCTGGAAACCTTGGAAAGCCGAAATCAGGATGACCAGGGAATTCTTGAAAGTTAACATATAATTCTCTTGCAATGATTCTACATGTAAAATTAATGAAAGATCCCAATATAATTTTTGTCAAACAATTTGCTAAGAATACATCCCATGCTTTGTTGAAGAGAACATTTTGATAATACAATCTGCATAAATGTTATGGCTAGAGACCCTTGTTTTTAGCGAAAAGTGAAGATTCTGCCCCAATTTGTTTCAGTGTCTTACGTGCACACCTGCAATTCTGCTTCATGGTTGTTGTCCGCGAGTCTGTGTGAAGAGCCGTATCTGATTTGACTGAGCCAATTACAGTAACGTTCCTGCAACACCACACGTCCGTGATTTGCCGGTAGAATCCCAAGGCTCGAGAGAGTTAAAATATCCAATCACTGACCACGAAGTAGAACTGCAGATGTGCACGTAAGGCACTGAAACAAAGTGGGGCAAAATTATTTTCGCGAAAAAACAGGGTCCCTAGTTGTGGCTCAAAAACTGAAAATACAATGAAATTATCTAACACTCCCCCTTAAGTTTGCATAGTGCAGTAAAGTTTAGCCTGCATGTCATTGAACACATGAACAGGAACATGCGAAATTCCCGGTATTGTTTGCATGCAGACTAAACTTCACCAGAACACAATCAGTAATATCGTTGTCCACTTTACCCGCCGTACGGTAAGTTAATACTTTGAGAAACGAATCGTTGAAAAAAAAATTACTAGGGATCCTTCCGTTTCTGCCATACACCTGTATGTAAGCAAATGAAAAAGCAATACGGTGAGATAAATAAATAAATTTGTTTTGTATTGTTACGTGTCCGCGAGTATGAAAGTTGTGTATGTTATACGATAGTTGGAGGATGGTTGGGTTGGCATTGATGTCGTAGAAATAGTTCCTCTGTATTTTATGAACAGCGGCTAAACTATTGAAAATAGTTTAATGGAATCTGTACATAATGTGTTCATTTTCAGGAAATGAAATAAAATGAATATTCACATTTAGCATACATTACGATATTTTAGAGGTGACATGTATGGTTAGTGGCGGCGGATGAACAATGTACGTCGGCCTGCAATGCAGCCGTCAGTCTGGCAATGTTGTTGTTGATGTTTGGCGGAAGGATACATGGTGTGAAAACAGATCCAAGCTAGAAGCAGGACTTCCAGACAGTATCAAGTTACCGTATGGCGGGTATAGTCTGTGTGTGATACAGTTTACTTGCGTGAGCTCTTTACTGGTGACCGGAAACTCTACAACAGAAATTATTGGACAGGGTCTGTGTGTGATATAATTTACTTGATGTAACCTCTCCGTATGTGACTGGCAACACTACCGTGGAAATTATAATTGTTGGTCAGAAGCGTTCTCTGCTGGAGGCCACGACATTGTCGGTCGTTGAACAGTCTAACAGCTGTTTGGAGCCTAGCCTGCTGTCGGAATATGACGCGAATTTTACACGTCCCTAGTCATTAAACTTTCTTGACCTTGTAGAGTACCTATGAAACAGGATACGAACATTACAAACTAAAGAAGTATTTTGGACATCTGATTTAAAAGTAATTTCTACTTATTCGCAGTGAATCTCACCTGCCTGTCAAATTATTTTTAGTGAATTATACAGGTTCATCAGTCAGAAAATGGAATTTCAGTGATTAACATTTCACTAATTGTGACCACACTGACTCGAACTTAGAGTGAAGGAAAGAGGGGTTCGCTGCTTGTTTACTTGCAATTTTGTTATTGGTTCTACGTTATACAGGACGTAAATAACCAACAGTAAGCCAGTAGCAATAGCACAAGAAATGTACATGCGTTTGGATTTTATCTTGTCCTAAAATGAATTCGAGAATTTTTCTGGTCCCTTTTGAATGACGTTTACAGTCCGTCCACGATCAAGTGAGCACTGCTTAAATTTTTCTTTCAGCAATTGTGCATCCATCTTTACTACTTTTAAAATGAAAAATTCCATCAAACTAAAACCCAGTGTAAACGTACCACCACTCTCAAAACTTAACATTTTTGACTCCAATAAAATACAATTGTTGGTTATTGTAAGTGTTGGGAAATGCTCAGTTTAAAATGAACTGACTGTAGGATAAATGTACTGTAAATGGAGTTGGTGGTTTGTTGAACTAGGCCACTCTAGAAACGGCTTCTCAAACATACAACAGCCAGCGAAATATAAAAAATTACCAGCACGTGCATGTAAGTTAATACAAAAAAAAAAAAAAAACAACCGCGTGCTCAGGTCGTTTTGTTACAAATCAAAAAATGTTGTCACTCCATTGTTGAAGTTTTACTGCCGGCTCAAGGGCGTGCCGGGAAAATCGTCGACGAATAGCTGAGAATAAAAGAAAATCGGGTGTTTAAAAAAAAAACCTTGTAGAGTTTCCTGCCGCCAGACGGCAGCATGAACTTGCAGGTTTCCGCTAGTTTGCAAAGCGTCTGTAGTGGCCTAGCCAACAAGACTCTCTTCCGCCGTTTGAGGTTATGTCACCAGCGAGTTCTTTCTTTAGATTCTTGCGCGCGATTACGAGGATTGTTTTGTTTTTTGTAACGAGGGGGTTCAGTGACTTCAAGAGCCGACTTGTTTTCTCAGTAAGTGCCTGCCGCCACAGTGTACTGAGCAGATGCTAGGCCTATTTGTGAATTGATGCCAGGTGTGCCTGCAGACAGTCAGAACTGTACATTATTTAAGAACACATCATATAGACCTACAGGATGTTGTCAGAGTGCATATACATTTTTTTGGGAAAAAATTCTCACATCTTGGGGAACAGCAAACGTTCTATGCATATAGGTCCAAAAATGTCTGCACTGCAGTGGGCAACACTGTTCTGACCTGTAGGCTAGCTTCCAAGAATATATATTTAGTTTACGGTAAGAAGGGCATAAGTTTAATTATAGCCAATTGAGACTTGTGCTATTCTTGCAGCTTTTAGTAGGCGTTTAATAGGGCACAAATCTCATTACATTAACATGTATGTTTAGCCTTATTGCCACCTCTGTAGTGAGCAGTAAGGAGAGCACAAGACTCATTATATTTTTTAATGACTTGCGGCCTTCTTACCGCCCGTCAAAGATATATGTACTCAAGCAGACAGCAGCTGTTCTCTGACACAGTGATACCACGTGATTGAACCTGCATTGAGCTAAGGTTATTTCTACTACAGGTTAGAAAGATCAGTGTTATAAGTTTGGCACAGGGAAAATTTCTGCCGCTTGAGCGCTGGTATCGCTAGTGCACTAAACTGACCAATCACAGAGCTTTCCTGAATTTTAAGTTACAATAAGTTGATAATTTAAAATGCGAAATTGGTTCATTTTCACTTTAAAATTAAATTAAATGACTAATATACTTTCCAAGGTTATTTAAATTTAATTTTACTACGGTTTCGTATTTTTCTGGTACGTTAGCGATTGAAGCGAAACTAGTGGCAGAAATTTTCCCTGTGCCAAACTCTCCCATAAGGAAACGTATTTTCTTTCTAACCTGTAGTAGAATTAACCTTAGTTAAGCTGCTTATTTACTATTGGTTCAACATCCTGCAAAAAGTGCCGAATAAGGCAACAGCCAATAACAAAAGCGACACGAATTTACATTTGTTTGAATCCTAGCTTGTTCTCTATTCAAAACGCGAAATTTTCATGTCTCTCTCTACCTATATGTCATTAAGGCAAGCAATGTGCAGAAGTTCATGCGCTACAGCGCTGTCTAGTTGCGAGTTGGCGAGTAAGAGTAAAATAGAAACCGTAAAAACCTTCTCAATGAAAAAATACACTCATGAACCATGTTTCGCTGTGATCGTTCAAACGGTGTCGGAGTTTTATCGGTCCCATACATACATTCATATTCCGGTGAAATTATTTTATGTCCAGAGCTGTGCACTAGTATAACGGATACAGCTGAGGCATAGCCATCTTTACAAGAAGGCCGCGGCCTTAGATCTGGCAACCCTGCCAGGAAGGGTTAATTTAACAATTCTTTGGTCTCGCCAAAGGCAGTGGCTTCTCCTGATTCGTCTGTGTGTAGAGTAGAATAACGAATCAGGTACAGCCATTGTCTTTGGAGAGCTACAAGAAGTGTTAAAGTGATCCTTCCTGGCAAGGTTGCCAGATCTAAGGCCGAGGCCTTCTACTAAACACGGCTATGGCTGAGGCCATAAAGCCAACTTCTGTGCAGCATGTTTCTGTATGGAGGAAACGATAAACAAGTGGGTTAAAGAGTAGAACGGAAGCGGGAAATGTCAGCATGTACAATTCGAGACAATGTGAGTGCCTTTTAAGCCTCTCGATGATTATTTTAATGTAAACAAATGTTATGAATTTTGAAATCTTGGCATATCAACATAGCAAAGTAAGTAATAAGCATAGTGTATAGATTTCACAGAACTCAAAAGTTAACGTCGTGGATGACATTTAAGTATGGGTTCTTCTTATTATTGAAAAAGCTGTCTTCAAAAGTGCTGAGTTTACCTTGAGCAGTTTGTACTATAGGGCCTACATGTTTATAACCAGGACCCTCTACACAATTGAATAGCCCATAGTTATTAAGTTAAAGTAAAACTTGTCAAATTTATTACAAAACATATTATACTCCCCTGCCTGCCCCCCCCCCCTAGAAATATACAAAAAGGGCTCAAATTCAATTTATTTTCATCCCCTGGGGAACGAAAATTACTTACTTTTAAACCAAAGCAATATTTCGTTTCGGAAATTTACTGTGCAATTTTCAGTCTCTAAGTTACTCCGGGGTAAGTTAACGAACGATATGCGGTTACACTCTGCATGTCTGGATACAGTTGATGTAATTGACAATCGATTAGAATCGATCGTTAGAGCAGTTATTGTTACACTGTGATCGGGATAGTGGGATAAAAGGTGATCGTAATAGCGGTCAGGTCACGGCTTATAAATAACATTGTGATATTGCAATGGTAGTAGAAATATACATGTGTTTGAATTCTAGCTTGTTCTAAAAAAGTACTCGCAAAATTTGCAGGTCTATATATATATATATATATATATATATATATATATATATATATATTATTTTTCTAATCCACGAATGACAGCTCTTTTCTGGCAGTTCAGTTGGTATTGGTTTTCTGAGGTACGTTGCGCATGCAACAACCTGATTCTAACAGTTTTCTATGCTGTCAAAAAAAAAAACCTTTGTTCCTCCTCCACTCGCTCGTATATAAAATAAAATGTGGGATTTAGATACTGAAAACCGAGGACCTCATTACGAACTTATCGCACTGCGATATGTCGTTACTCTTCTTCACATGTGCATGACTCAGTGCAATGACGTCACTAGACGGTTACATTAAATTACGAGGTTAGCCTGGGTAGGGGAAAATTTCAGAGTGACGCATTCAAATAATTACCCGTGTGAAATGTTTAACTCATGATTTAGGCAATGATCCATCTATTATATTGCTTCCACGATAATATTTTTTTTATTCCTAAACTAGAGCAGTTATCAAAATAAATTGCACAGTTTTGTTACAAATTGTTTTACTATTTAGTCTAATTTTTAAGACAAAAATTATATAGATTTGGCTAATTAACTTAAACCATTGTGTATTTTGTCTTGACAAAATGAGTTAACATCCTATACTCTGTTTAAAAAAAACTGTGCAATAGTTTATGAATATCTGCTCTCAATAAGCATTGAAAAATAACTATCGTAAACAGTATAAGTGATGAATCATAGTCAAGGGCTCGGTTCACCTCAGTTTTCAACGTCTTTTTTTATTTTTATACTTGTACCAGATATTTTTTATCATATTTTAGACATAATTTGTGACTAAATTTGGCTCTTATGAAATTTTTTTATCTCTCATAGTTTTTGCGTATTTACTCGTAAATGTCAAAATTTGAATTTACGTTTGGTAACCGCCACTTAAACCAATTGACGTACCAAACTGAAATAAAAAATTACAGAGGATAACCACGTTGTAGGCTACGTCTCCTATGTAAAAACTAAATATTATTTTTTTGTGATATTTAAAAATTATTGATTTTTTAAAATTAAAATTTAAAATTTTTGAAATTATTTTTAAATACAAGAATATACTATTTTTTGTTATTATGTAGGAGATGTTGAAGCCTACAATATTTTTATCCTGTGTATTTTTTTTTTTTTTTTTTTTTTTTAATTTTTGTATGTCAATTGGTTTTAGTGGCGGTAACCAAACCGTAAAATGCAAATTTTGACGTTTACGAGTCATTACGAAAAAAACTATTAGAGATAAAATAAAAATTCGTAAGAGCAATTTTAGTCACAATTTATATCTAAAACAAGATAAAAAAATATCTGGAACAAATATAAAAATAAAAAAAGGCGTTGAAAACTGAGGTGAACCGAGCCCTTAACCGAGCTCAAGTGCATGGTTAGTCACTAGGCGGTTACATTAAGGTCTCTCTATTCAGTTTTGCAGTGATTTCGAAAATATTTTTTTAACGCAAATTATTTCATACATCAAAAATTCATTCTTACAGTTTCAACACATATATATCATCGTTTGTATCTGAATTTTTCTGTTGGAATACACCAAACGGATTTTTAGATTTTTGTCCCTGAAATCTCACACATTTTGTCAAAATAGGCTAAAATGAAGCAAAATAATGTTTTGCTAGCAAACGGTACAGAATTAAAAAAAAAAAAAAAAAAAAAACCGTTTTGGCAAAATTGTGTATCGTATGACTGTACACAATCTCAAATATTTTCAATGTATTTGGTTAAAAAAATATTCGAGTTATTTGAAATTGTTTGAAATAAATGAATGATCATAGCCTTAAGTCACGAGGTTAACCTGGGCAGGGAAATATTTCAGCGTGAGACACCCAAACATCAACCCGAGTAAAATGTTCAGCTCCTGGTTAACCTAAGTCACCAGGCAGTTACAATAAGCCATGAGGTTACCTGAATAGGGAAAATTTTCAGTATGAGACATACAAACAATAACCCAAGCGAGTAAAATTTAGAGCTCCTAATTTACCGTCCTCGAGAGCGGAATAGTTCATTCAGCAATTACAATAAGTGGTGAGGTAAGCCTGGGCAGAAAAGAATTTCAGCATGAGCCATTCCAACAGTAACCCGTGTAAAATTTTCAACTCCTGGTTAACCCTGCTCGAGAGCGGGGTAAGCTGCCATTAGCAGACGGAACTCCTCAAATGGCAAATGCCATTAAAAAAAATTGTAAACAGCAGACATAACCAAAACTACAACGTGCTGAATGTAACTAATGTAATGAGCTGGGAAAAGAGTTCATTTTGAATCACGGGAATCCTGAACTGATTGCAGGTTTCTATACACAACCTGATAATGGTATGTCGCGAAAATGTTTTGCGCCAACATAGGCTTGAAAACGCTGTAGTTTCTTGCAGCGTGTATGATTGGTTGATATAGGGCCTACGTTTGACACAACACAGCCGGGAGTAAAATTAATGTTAGATGATGGAATTATGTTATGGCTGCAAGTATGCTGCTGCCCTCGTGTGTATCCTCTATGACAGATGTGGGAGTATTTGACCAGGTGCTATAGTGCATTATCCTATGTGTGCATATACGTAGAGCCAAGATTTTATAGCGAAAAGATTTCTGCACCATTTGGTTTCAGTGCTTAATGTGCACATCTGCGGCTCTGCTACATCGTCTGTGATTGGCTGTTTTAATAATCTCTTGTCTTGAGTGTCTACTGACAAACCAGACGTGTGGTGCCACAGTTGTGTTACTCTAGTTGGTGCAGTCAAATGAGCCACGTGTCTGAACGAAGACGCTCTGCCAATAACCACGAGGCAGATGTGCACGTGCGACAATGGAACAAAGTGATAACAAAATTATTTTCGCGACAAAATCTTGGCTTTACATATACGTGAAGAAGCCAGAGTATGTCATTTCAAACATTTACCGTGAGTTTATGATAGTTTCACCTACACTTATATCAGAAACTCACAGATAATGTTGGAAATGGCAACCTGTTGCTCTCACACAAGCAAACGCCGCACTTTGTCAAATACTCTCACATCCGCCATTGGGGAAACAAATGAGGGCAGCAGCATTCTTGTATCCATAACATAATTCGATTATCTAACAACATTAATTTTACTATCTGTTACCTTGCAACACATTGAATTAAACTTATATTAATAATTCAAAACTAAGGATTCCCGGACATGTATTTATTTGGACTTATTTCCTTGTTTTGGAGTTAGTATTTCTCTCTTAAGGGGGAGTGTTACACAATTTTAATGTATTTCCAGTTTTTGAGCCGTAACATTTATTCAAAATGTACTATCAAAATGTTCTCTTCGACAAAGCATAGGATATACTCTTGGTAATTTGCTTAACATAAACAATAACGGAATCTTTCATTAATTTGTCATGCAGTATCATTGCAAGGAAATCCTTGAAAGTTAACCTGTAATTTTCTTGCAAAGATTCTACATGACAAATTTCTGAAACATTCCATTATTGTTTATGTCAAGCAGTTTGCTTTGTTGAAGAGAAAACATTGATTATACAATTTGAATAAATGCTATGGCTCAAAAACTGAAAATACAATAACATTTTCTAACACCCCCGTTACCTTAAAGTTTGTAAAAGTATTTCTGAAACATCCTGTATATACGTTGTGGGAAGGTTCCCGAGGACATACGTCTGACTGGGTGCTCATTGTTTCCTGAGAGATGACACGGAACAAGGCCCTAGGATGGAGAAGCGACGGAATGCTCATGGCGGGGTAAAACGGGAGCAACCCGAGAAAACCCGCTGGCCAACGACAACTTCCACCACGTAACCCGCATACGGGAATCGAACCCGGGTCGCCACGTTGAGAGGCTTGTTCTCTAGCCGCTTTGCCAACAGTGGCTCCCTCTCGTATCTGTAGTGGACTTGCCGGGATACACAGTCAACGTGGTTGATCTTCTGTATAGGCGGCTGTTCTGCAGCAGGACGTACCTGGTGCTGGCAGGCTGACGACGAGGCGGCACATCATCGCGGCGGCGAGCAGCAACATTGTGGACGACATGATCGCGGTAGAGGCCGTCAACTGAAGTCTCCGGCGTACTTTCTACTGCTTATATACCCGCCTCCCCCCCTCCCATGTTCACCCACCATCATCCAACAACCTAACTTACTTATCTGCAGCACATCCCTCGTCTTCGCGGTCCGTCGAACACACTTCGCTCGTGTCTCTGCACTCAAGACCCGATACTCTTATATTAAGTTCAGCAAGTGGGAAATGTGGCGGACTAGGGCCTCCCTACCTGCGCGTGAAATACGTTGCAGCGACTTGCGATTATTATTCTTTTTTTGTGTCGAAACTACTAAAGGCGCATTATATGTGTATAACTACGAAAGAACACACACTTCAAACTTAACCGCTATAGTTTCAAAAATCCGGCACGTTTATTAGAAACATTATTTTCTGGCCCCTCAAAATGACCAACGTTGAGTATTTTAGACTGCCCTATCTGCAAAAGTAACAACCGGATTCAAAAAACAGAAGTATAGAAACAAGCGTTAGACTTTGAACTATGCTGTTCATAAATAAAATAATGTAGTCACAGCTCAAAGTTCCATAGGAAATGATAACAGTACATCACTGCACGCCAGCTGAGTGGCTTGCACGGAGAGGCGATAATACATTACATACGTCGGTAAGCGGCAACCTTACCACTCCTGCCTCACACACAAAAGCCGCCTTCTTAGGAAGGCACCTTAAGGATGTTCAAATGCGATAAAGTCATAATTTTATATTTACATGAAGTAATGTTAGTTTTGTAGACGATACATGTAAGTACAGTTTCCTCATACAAAACAATTTTATCTCTCATAGTTTTCTCATGACGGAGCGTCAAAGTCAAAATTTGCTTGTTACACTGTCATGCAAATAGCAAAACTAATTGATCTATTTAAATAAAATAATTCACTATGAACTAACATCCCATGAGGTCTGTAATAAAACAAGTTAAAACCCACAACTTAATATTATAAAATTTTAAAACTTACACAAAAATACAGAAAAAAAATTGCAAATTCTAATTTTTTTTTAAAATATAAAAATAGTTCATGGGGTATGTTTTAATGTTTTTATTACGTAGCCCATGGTATGTTATTTCACCGTGTATTATTTCACTTACGTAAGCCAATTGGTTTTCACTATTTGCATGGCAGCAAATTATGCAAATTTTGACTTTGTCACACCGTTATGAGAAGACTATGAGAGATAAAATTATTTTGTGAGAGGGAAATGTACTCACAAGTATCGTCTATGAAACTAACACTATTTCATAGAAATACAAAATTATTAATTTATCGCACTTGAACACCCTTAAGGTGGATGTACAATGAACCGTCGCTTCTGTCAGTCGTCCGCCTGCGCTCCGATCGCCAGCCTGCAAATCGACGGAGTCACAACTATCCGTCATCCGTCCGCCTTTGTTCATTACATCCGCAATGCTGGCAATGTCCAAACAGAAAAGTTCAGTGGAAAATTAAAAAAAAAATATTTCTTCAACGTGTTGTTTGCTTACATATTTTTGATAAATACATGGCTGCTAATAGTTGCAACCTCTTTTATCACCGCAAAAAAAAATTGCGAGCAGAAATATGTATTAATGAAGTTATTTACGGTTTGATTTGAATACTAAGCACTAAGCAAACAACAATTTGGGTTAGTATTTTTATTTTTACCGGACGCCAAAATTATCTCTTTCGAATTTTAAAGAAGAATTTACAGCGCCGACACAAAAAAAAATCGAACAAACCTCACTGCCTTATTAAAATAAAACCGTTAAGCAGTCGTCTCGCCATCCGTCATCTGTCAATGTTAGAGCTTGCCAAGCTTTCGACGGACAGACGGATAGAAATATTTGAGGCTTCTGAAGCAGGTTTTACAACGATCCGTCGCGTCCGTCCGTCCGTCATCCGTCCGTCGATCACGTGACTTTTAGCCAATCAGGTGTCTGGAATAATTCCATCCGTTCGTCCGTCGAAAGCTTACCAAGCTTTAACTTTTGACTGACGGACGGGTGAAATTACAGCCTTCTGAAAATGGCGACGATCGTTTTAACTGTTTATTTTAATAAGAAGGCTGTGATTTTTTTAATGTATATATATTATATGACGCTGTAAATTCTATGTTATAATACGATAGTGAGAGTTTTGGCTTAAGGGGAAAATAAAAACACCAACAGAAATTATTATTTACATAATGCTTACTCACATTACACCGTAAGTAATTTAATAAGTAAATACTTACACTCGTTAAATTTCTTTGTTGCGTAGAACAGTGTCTGCAATTATAAGCAGCTATAGATTGAGTAAAAATCTGTAAAAATAAATAGTATATTTAAGGTATTTTTTTATATATTCCACAAAAGTTTTCTGTTTGTACATTGGTAGCATTGCAAATTAAAGGAATAACGACGGACGGATGACGGGTTTTTGTAAATCGCTAGCATTTCTGACGGACGGAACAGGCCAACAAACTGGCGGACGGACGGATGACGGTCTGACGCGACGGATCGTTGTAAATCCCCCTTGATTGGCTGAAGGTGATGTGACTGACAGACGGACGGGCGACTGACGGGAGAGACGGATGATTGTGGCTCCAGTTTTACCGGAGGGTTTTCTCGGGGTACTTCCCCTCTCCCGACGTCTCATTCCGCCAACGCTCCATACACACCTCACCGGCGTGTGACCTCGCTGTTAAAAACACTGATGCAGGAAACCAGAAACAAGGGTATTTAAGGTCATTCTCATCTATTTATACTTTTTCACGGCATTAATTTTTGAAGCCAAAACTAGAGCAGATATAAAAAAAATATGTTTGGCAGTAATGTTTGAAGTGGCCTTCTCCATGTTTGGTGATTTTTTTTTTAAGGCTTTAAATACTATGGTTATAGCTAATTATGAAATTTAAGAAATTCTGTTTAATTGACTTTATTGTCGAAACCAACGAGCTATATAGCTAACATAGAGGGGTGGAAACGCTCCCAAAGTGAAGCCCAATTGAACGGTTGATTTGACCTTAGAAAACATGGCGGACAGCAGTGTGGCCAATATTATGTTGAAAATCCGTCATGTGTTCGCATAAAATCCGTTACTTTATAGCGCCACTATATTCCCGCTAAACACAGGAAAAAATGCCAATAACTATTGTAATTATATTATACTGTAATAATGTTTAAATTAGCATAATCGCTCTCGTCTCTCGACCGGATATAAGAGTTCGCCATTTTATCTAGGGTCAAAATACCATGTTCAATTGGGCTTCATCTGAGAACCTCGGAGACTGCTGTTTCCGTCCCTCTATGTTCACTACATAGCTCGTTGGTCGAAACAGTTGTATTTATTGTCTAGAAAAAATTAGCTGTCACGGCAAAAACAATTTCAAACAAAACCGCCAGACAGATTTTCGGTGTCTGCTCTCGTTTATGCTTGGAAAAATAATAAATTATTGAAGACGCAGTAGAAATAGAGGGAAATTGCCTTAAGGGCTTGGGGTGCGAGTTTCTACAGTTCTTACAAAAATATTTTTTAAAACCCAAACCCGGGCCTATATCGTAAAATCCCTTCGTAACTTTGTTACACATAGTATTATCTTTATACGTTTATTTATATAAATGACTCTGGACTTTACGGTTATCCTAAAAACATTTATAATCGAAACGAAACTACTCCTCCCAATATTTTTCTTATGGCACTACCTCGCCGGCAGGTGAAAATATTTTTTTGTGGCTGTTGTAGACATTATTTTGCAAAATCGCTACGTAACTTAGTCCGCGTTATAACTGTTGATGTTCATTATTTTTTTCATAGCATTCCTTGGAGTAGTAAATGAAATACTTTACGAAATATGAAGTTTTTACTGCAAACAAAGGCAGGGATTGTCCAGACGTCACGAATGGCCACGTCCTGGAAGTTGAGCGCTTTCTCAAGAGATCGCGTGCTGGTCGAACAGGTTCTGTGCAGGATCTAGGTCCTCAGTAACGCAAGATGAGCGAAATATATGTGTGTGTGTGTTTGTGTTTGTGTGTGTGTGTCTGTGTGTGTGTGTGTGTGCGTGTGGAGTGGAGTGGAGTGGAAGGAAGAGAATTTCGAGGAAAATAAAAATTGAGTTATTGTAAGTAATTCGTATCACGTTAACGTAAGAAAAAATAGAATGATTAGAAATTTTAATGAAAAACAATAAGGTCTATCACAGTTGAAACTCAGGAATCCCTGAAATACGCATTATAGGGCGGTTATAAAAAGTCACGAGGTTAGTCTGGGAAGGTCAAAAAACGTCAGCTTGAGCGCACAAAATGTAACCCGACCCGATTAAGATGCCTCTATTTTTATTTATTTATGTACATAACCTCTCGTATTTCGAGCGCTTACTAGAGTGGAGTTGTCATAAATACATCAGAATAGATAGGTTATAACTAGTTACAAATACTTCTGTGACACTCTGGTGTCACTATATTTTGTATTAGTAAATAAGTTTATGGTGCTATTATGGTATGTGAAGTGGATTACTATAACTATATAATATCTTGTACATATGTAAAACAAAGTGTTGGAGAGATATGGGTCTGTTTTGCATGTTCGTGAGTGAACGCACGCAATTCTGAGGTTTGTTTATCAAGTAAGTGTGTTGGCAACTTGAAAGACTCGTTTATAAAAGCAGATGGAACTTTGGCGAAATAACTTTTTGTGTGATTTATTTGTTTTAAACGCGTAAGTGTGTGGGGACTTATGCCCAAAGTGTGTGGTGTAAAGCCCAGGGCGATGCGATGTTTAATTTGTGTTCTACTTTGGTTTTTGTGTGACGTGTCTGGACTCCTGTTGTTTGCACCGAGTCTATAGGAGGCCTGTACTATGACGTGAGCAAGAAGTGCTGTCAAAATCCGATGACGCGTCAACTAGGGTCCGAGCAAGGTAGCATTTCCCAGGCTAGAAAAGTGAAACTTGGATGTTTTGTTATGTTCCTGAAGGATAAGGAGTCCCAGATTTTAACCGGACGTATGGGTCAGCAATCCTTAGGGGTCAAACATGGTTATAGTAGAAATAAAGACTATAAGGTGTGTTTAACATGTGGAACTTTCAGCTGGAAATAGCTATTGTAGTTGGACCTTGTGTCTAATTTTTTTTGGGTTGTTGAGAGCACTGGCCAATGAGAGTGAGGCAGTGTTTATCGTGCCTGAAGGCCGTCGAGCCAAAGGGGTGGAAATCAGTCAGTTTTTAGATGTTGGTGGCGGAGAGAACGACTTGAGCCCTGGTGGCGACCACTTTGGGAGTCAGCCGACGTTTACCGACATGTGTTTGTAGGCATTGCTGTACGCGAGTCGTGCAGTAAATTAGTGAATGTTACTTCGCGAGTGGATTTACTGTTTGCAGACGACAGAAATGGAGTATTCGTGAATTGGCGAGGCGCTGTGTATGTGTATGGGAATCCTTCCTCTGATGCGGTCAAGAAGAGTGCGCCCACTACAAGGAATCTCCAGGAGGTGCTGCTAAGAGACATCATCGCGAGGTTTCCCCAGAAGCCCACCAGTGATCAGCTGCATTACGAGGCCAATGATTCATTTCAAGACAAGCAAATTGTATGCATTGGAATATTTTTGACTATTGTTTGCTTGAGACTGTTCGGGCAGAGTGTAAATGTTGTTGACACCATGGCTAAAGTACTGTTTATAGCGATTGTCCCATTGTTTCCTTTCTACGTTGTCGACGAGTAAATTGGGACACAGTCACAATATCGTGCCTAATTAAGACTCTTTTCGACCCCACGAAATTAAGGGTGTCTGACCCCATCATCCAGAAACTAAATCGTCGAACATTTAGAGAAAGGATTACTCTTGCCTTTTTTAATGCCAACAGGTTAAAATTCTGGGAGACTGGACGAAGCCATCGGTAGCACGTGCGAAGAAAGAAGACAGGTTTTTGGTCGGGCTCACCCACACACTATGCAGGGAAAAGGACAAATGCATCAGGTCGTATACCACCAATATATGAGGGAAATGGTATTTAGGGCATGAATGTACAAGGGTATTTGTATTTCAGGATTAGTAATCCAGCAAAGCAGATTGCAAATAGCAGAATTGTTTCTCAACTGTTGACGACTGTAGTAAATAACCTTTATGAACCACTTTTCGGCCTATTCAGTACACCGGCCTTGCATTTACAATATAGCTATTTCCATCAGTAGTTATCATGAGGCCAATGTGTTATGAGGGTTGGAGGTAGACCCAGGGTTGGTTCTGAGGAACGAGCTTTGGGGACTGCTGCGGGCCCTAGTTCAACAACACATTGTGATTAAGTATAGCCTCACTTCAAATTTCAAGACTGACACAAATACATAAAAATCAAAGCAAATACAAGTTATTATATACATACACACACACACACACACACACACACATATATATATATATATATATATATATATATATATATATATATATATATATATATATATTAAAATGATTGCAAGTAGTCAGAAAATGTTATAAGTTGGGTGCAAACATTTATATATTATAAACCTTTAAAACATTTATATAAACACATTTATAAAAGAATGACACTTATGCAGCACAATAGGTGACATCATTTACCAGTGTTTTGTACACGTAGGGGTACGTAATCCATTTAGGTTTTTTACTCTCTTCCTTCTTTTTTTTTTTTTTTTTTTTTTTTTTTTTTTTTTTTTTTTTTTTTTTGTTATATGTAACTGTTCGTTTTTATTTCAGATTAGTATCAAGTAAATATAGACTACAATTGTACAACTCATACCCATGGTTTAGCCAGCAAATTTGTAATGTACATATTGCCTCTTTTGCAAGAACCTTTGGCTTATTGAGGCCCGTTGTTTATAAATAAAAAAACTTACAAGGTTAAAAATAGCGACGAAACAACACGAAACGAATACACAATACACATACACCCCTCTCCCACACACTCACACACTTTATGTGTGTATATATATATATATATATATATATATATATATATATATATATATATATGTACATACATACTGCCCTCGTCGCATTTAGTAAAGTATTTAATATATAACAAATAGTAGTATATACAGTAGTACATAATATACGTAAAATTTTATATTATTTATTATTTCATAATTAATTTAATAATATATAGACGTAAAATATAAGTAAATTTAACGAGTTAAATATGCATTACGTACTTTTGTCACATTTAGTTAAAAATTCAAAAGTGTGTGAAATACGTAGGCTTAATTTGATTCCCGCCATATTTAGTTTTTCGCCTGTGTATGTAACAACATAATATTCCATGTATCAATTTAGGAGCACAAAATACGCAGCGCTTGTGCACCCATTTCGTGAAGAACCTTTTTTTTCGACATTTACCTTCCAGTTTTACCAAGCGAGTGATCAGACTCTGCCGTTTTATACCGTGATAAAAACACAGCTAACCTCTGGCGATCGACAAAATCTGGTTACGTGGCTGTGCAAACTTACACTAACCTTACTTCGGTAAGTTGTTCTGTATAACAGCCCTATAATGGACGACAATGCACCCCTCCACACATTCCGTGACAAATGCTATATGGTTCGTATTCCGTGATGTGTTTTTTCATCTCGCACCCGTTTCACTATACAGTTCATTCGTAATTTGCTTGTTAGACTCATTATTTATATTTAGAAGTGTAATTAATAAGGAGAAAAATTGAAGTACAAATACAAATGCCAAGAAAATACTTTTGGTATAAATATTTACATATCTGTGTAGTTATGTTGCAACATTTGTCTGCCGGAGAAGCAGAAGGGGTAGTCCATAAACGCCAACGATTTTATTAAACATAATATCTTTGTATTTTGCCTAACTTTTACAAGGTTAAACTTAACTCATGAGTATTTTTAAATAATGAATTCCTGTTGCTACTGTACAAAAATATTAATTTTTCAATCCATTACAAAAAGTATGCTTAACAAATTTGACCTACCCCTCTTGTCTCTCTGGCACAGAATTGTAGGTTAAAAATGTGACCTGTATTTCATTTAACCAAATTAATATTTATGAAAGAAAAGTAAATATGACGTGTTTTATTTATTCTATACGTATAACTGCAACAATATTTAAACAACATGAAAATCTTTAATGTGATTTGCCAACTTTATCGTATATAGTTATAGAACCAAAATATTTCCAAAGCAGACAAATCCTTGAATGCAACCTTTCAACTAAAGGAATCATTTGTGAAAGGCCGTGGGGATTCGAGGGTACAGATGTTTCCTTGAAAATTTGGAAACGGCCATAACGACAGTTCTTATAATTTAGCAGTAAAATAACAAAAATTTTGTAAATAACGTCTAGTGGATATATACATACACACAACAGGATGTTCGGAAAAAAGTGTGCCCTATGGCAGGAACAGGTCATACACACAAAACGAAATAAACAATGCCTCCTATTGTAATTTTCACAAAGTGTACATACATTTTAAAGGGTGCAACTTAGGGGCTAGGTTTATTAGACATTGTTTCTTTCTTTTGGTGTGTATGACCTGTTCCTGCAATAAGGCACATTTTTTTCAAACACCCTTATGGGGCCTTCCTGTATATACTGTGTTTGTGTGTGTGAGGTAGGCGCGGTAAGGATTCTGTTGACCGACGTATATAATGTATTATCGCCTCTCCGCTCAAGTTAATTCAGCTGGCGTGCAGTGCTTTACTATTATCCTTTACCCTATAGGAATTTAAGCGGTGACCACATTACTTTATTTGTGGGCAGCATAGTTCAAAGTCTAACGCTCGTTACTAGTGTTTTTCGAATCCGGTTGGGGCCGCGGTGGCCGAATGGTCAAATCATTCGCCTCCCACAAAGGTATCCGGTTTCGATTTCCGGCGGGAACCGTGCCAGACAACGCCGTTGGTCGGCGGGTCCTCCCGAGGATAACTTCCCCTCCCCCCCCACTAATATTAATACGCGGCGATGCGCCGTACTCATCTCGTATCACTCCTCACGAACACTGGAGACCTCGACGTTACTCGCTGACTAAAATCTCTCGCTTACTGACCAGAATCCTGTTACGTTTCCATATACTGCAGTTAAGAAAAGCCATTTTTTGCCGTTTTGGTGGCCCGAAACTGACATTTCTAACAAACGTGCCAAATTTTTTAAACTAAAGCGACGTAGTTTGGAGTTTCTGATCTTTTCGTGGATATATCACAAAAAAAACTGTAACCAACTGCAACTCTTTTGAAGGGCAGATACTGAGTTCTCTTAAACCAGTAACTTTGACATTATAGGGTAACATTGTCTACTCAAAATTATTTGTATTTGTGCTGAGTGAAGAAATTTTCAAAAGTTACTATTAGGTTCAAAGAATTTTAGTACAAGACTTCAATTGTCTCGTTAATTTACAAAAAATAAAAAATAATACGCTACTACAAACAATTAAAGCTAATGTTTAAATTGCCTAAGTTACACTGCCAGATGACCAATATTACCAAATGTAACTAACACAGTCTAACCTAATACAACCCTACCAAACTGGACACAAAGATACCATAACCTAAGCAAAACTCTACCTAATCAAACCCAACCCTAATGTAAACCTAACCCTATACCCAACCAAACCTAATCTAAACCACGGCCGTAGAAGAACAGGTCTGGACACTCGCCTGGATATTTGACCCCCTTGTTGTTTGGCTGTAGTTCACCAAGTTACCGAGAATATTGTGTTTTATTGACGCTGATGTTACGGCGGTCGGACTAAACTCCGCCCACTTCCTTTCCGCCGAGATAAAAAATTTATAAAAACGTATTTTTTATCAATTTCTGAAATACTTTCTTCGCTCACAAATTTAAGAAAAGGCTCCAGCAATCTTTATATACTTTTTTAAATTTAACAATGGAAAAAAGTGGGCGGAGTTTTAGTCCGACTGCCCTAACAGAAGCGCCAATAAAACACAATCTTCTCAGTAACTTGGTGAACTGCAGCCAAACAACAAGGGGGTCAAATATCCAGGCGATTGTCCAGACCTGTTCTTCTACGACCGTGGCCTAACCCAAAACAACCTAACGTAACCCTACATAACCTAATGATACTAAACCTACCACAACCCTTACTATAACTACCTACCACACCCTAACCTAACTTAACCAAACCTCACTTAAAGCAACCTAACAAACCTAATCAAACCCATTCTACCACTACCTGAACATATTGTGCACTAATCTAAGCTGCACTTTCTTGCACTATGTTGCACTTTCTTGCACTATGTTGCACTTTCTTGCAGTATGTTGCACTTTCTTGCACTATGTTGCACTTTCTTGCACTATGTTGCACTTTCTTGCACTGTGATGCACTTTCTTGCACTTAGTTGCACTCTCTTGCATTATGTTGCACTTTAAGACACTTTATTGCACTAAGTTCCTTCAGCATGCATTAAATTGAATAATAAAACGCAAATGTCCCTAATTAACATAAGCTAGAATAACCCGACCCGAGTCAACCTAACCTAACTTATCACGACCTAACCCTATCTTACTTAACCTAACCTTTACTAAACCTAACCCATACTTACGCTAAACCGACCTAAAATAACCTGACCTAACCTAACCCAACCTAACCCAACCTAACCTAACCTAACCCAACCTAACCTAAACCAACCTAACCAAACCCGAACTAACCTAACCCAACCTAACCCGAACTAACCTAACTCAACCTTACCTAAACCGAAATAACCTAACCCTAACTAACCTAACCAAACTTAACCTAAACCTACCTAACCTAAACCGACCTAACCTAAACCGACCTAACCTAAACCGACCTAATCTAAACCGACCTAACCTAAACCGACCTAACCTAACCTGACCTAACCTAACCTAACTCGACATAACCTTACCTAACCCGACCTAACCTAACCCGATCTAAAATAACCTAACCCGATCTAACATAACCTAACCCGAACTAACATAACCTAACCCGACCTAACCTAAACCGACCTAACCTAACTCGATACAACCATACCAAGCTAACCTAAATCGACTTAACCTAACCCGAACTAACCTAACCCGACCGAACCTAACACGACCTAACAAAACCCGACGTAACCCGTAACCTAACCTTAACCGACCTATCGTAACCCGACCTAACCTAACCCGACCTAACCTAACCCGACCTAACCTAACTCGACCTAACCTAACCCGACCTAACCTAACCCGACCTAACCTAACCCGACCTAACCTAACCCGACCTAACCTAACCCGACCTAATCTAACCTTACCGACCGAACCTATCCCGACATAACATAAACCGACCTAACCTAAACCTTAAACTTAATCTTAACCTTAACCATAACCCTAACCTTAACCTTAAACTAAAACTAACCTAAACCTAACCTAACCTAACATAACCTACATAACCTAATGATACTAAACCTACCACAACCCTCCTTACATCTACCTACCCGACCCCAACGACCTAACCTAACCCGACCTAACCTAACCCGACCTAACCTAACCCGACCTAACCTAACCCGACCTAACCTAACCCGACCTAACCTAACCCGACCTAACATAACCCGACCTAACCTAACCAAACATAACCAAACATAACCCGACCTAACATAACCCGCGCTAACCTAACCCAACCTAACCAAAACCAACCTAATCTAAACCAACCTAACCCGAACTAACCTAACTCGACCTAACCTAACCTAACCTAACAAAACCTAACCTAAGCAGACCTACCCCAACCCGAACTAACCTAACCTAACACGACCTAACATAACCTAATCAGACCAAACCAAACCTAACCCGACCTAACCAAACCGAACCCGACCTAACATAATCCGATACATTCCAACCGAAGCTAACTTAAATCGACCTAACCTAACCAGAAACTAAACTAATCCGAGCTAACCTTACTCGACCTAACCTTACCCGACATAACCTAACCCGACCTAACCTAACCCGACCTAACCTAACCTTAACCAACCTAACGTATGCAACCTAACCTATCCCGACATAACCTAACTCGACCTAACCTAACCCGATCTAACATAACATAACTTGATCTAACCTAACCCGAACTAATTTAACCCGATGTTATCTAACCCGAGCTAACGTAAACCAGCCTAACCTAACCCGACCTAACCTAACATAATGCGACCTAACCTAAACCGACCAAACCTTACACGACCCAACCTAACCTAACCTAACCAAACCAAACCAAACCTAACCAAACCTAACCTAACCTAACCAAACCTAACCAAACCTAACCAAAACTAACCAAACCTAAACAAACGTAACCAAACGTAACCAAACCTAACCAAACCAAACCAAACCAAAACAAACCAAACCAAACCTAACCTAACCTAACCTAACCTAACCTAA
>PNEQ01037299.1:0-41863 GCA_003012365.1 Medauroidea extradentata
GCCGCACATTTCACAGCTATAAACAAGAGAACGGCTAAAGCTATTGAGGTGGGGTTGCTTTTGAAAATAGATTCAGCTCATTACGAACAACTTCCTCGCTTTCATCCCCCATCTAACTTGAATAGCAAAAAAGTTTCTCACTGACCAACTTTTTGATGTTTCAGTTCGTTAGAAAGCGCGCATAACGTTAGAAAAAAAATTATGTACAACTAACGAAAACAAAATTAGCCTTCAGATTTCTTCGTTGGTGTCCAGATATATGAAATTACACACCATAAAAATTTGGATACGATTTTGCTTTTGATTAGAAAGTTATGATGTGATATATTTAAAAATGCTTGAAAACAGAGCCAAGTTCAAAATATTTGTTTTTTTTATTTTTTCAACCCCTTAAAATGGCGTAAATTATGAACCAAATATATCACCTGATGCGCGTTTCGATGCTGTACAATATGCAAAAAATCTTAAGATCAAAGTTACAACGTGAAAATTTTAGGATTTTTGGCAACAGCGCGCGCCGAAACAAGGACAGTGCTTATGGCAGTTACCGTGTATTGGAAAGAGAGAGCGAATGCCCATATAACCCTGTACTGCAATCTAAGCGTGAGACGCTCTATAGCAATAATTACGAACTGTAAACTTCTGGGTTATTTTGGTTAAACTTCGCAACCGTGTTATCACCTGATTTCTTCTTGCTCAATCGTGGCAGCTGGTGTTATCAGCAGTCCACACACAACACAAAGGAGGCACCAAACGGGGACGTTGGCTTAACAAAACAACACAGTCGACGCAGTAATATTGTTGTAATTATTTTTGTATTTGTTTGGTCACATGACGTGCCCTCGAACAGCAAAAGACTTTAGAAAAAGGTACACGGGTGGGAAGATTAAAGTCAGACCACGACTAGAACCGGAGATCGAATCCTGGTCCTCTCAAATGCGAGGCGAATATTTTACCGCTGCTCCACCACGAACAATCTGTAGACTATAAACGTAAATTGTAATTATTTCATGATAGAAAATAGTTCCGAACATTAACATTACACTTTATTGAAATGATTAACGTAATATTCTAGGGCAACCATAATGATGCGAAAAAAAATTGAAATTACATTATGTAATGAAAATCTTTGTTACGTTATGAATAACACTTACTGAAATGGAGTGGAATAATAATTTAGTAACTATAACTCCTAAGATCTAACAACCTCAAATTTCTAAACTCACTTGGGCCAAACTAATATGTAGGCCTATTTGGTGTAACCATAAATTCAGTGGATAATAAACAACCATAACTTATCACAACCATTGCGTGCGAGACATTTTCTTGTTACGCAGGGACCTTTAGAATACTTTCCTAGTATTGCAGTTAAACTTATATTTAAAATTAGAGAAGGTATCCTATAGAAGTTTACCAAATTTATTTACTAGCTACTTGTAATGGTTTTCGTGTTTTGTACTTTGTCTCATTAGTATTTCATTATTTGTTTTTTTTTTTTCTCTCCTAATGAGGGTGTACTATGACATTCTTAAATTGTGGATATATGTTTCATACCCTCTCAATACTGGTACACAGTATATTTAACTCTCCACTTAAACCCATAACTCAATGGCACTGTGACAGCATGAACGATACGACGCTAACAGCGCTCGATTATAGCATTCTGATGTGAAGTTTGAAAGCGTTTCATTGCCAAAGAAGTTTGCGTTCTTAACACGGCGTGGTACATAATTCAACGCTAAAAGCATTTATCTATAACTGTAGGTTTCTTGAAGCCAATTTGCGAACAATTAAACAAAGCAATCCTAGACAACAGTTTTAGCCAACGCTTTAAACAAAATTGTTTCCAGTGTTACGAACTTCTGGGGCAAAATCTCTGGCGCCGGAACCGCGTGCGTTTAACTACGGCGAAAGAGATCACGCGTAACGAATGAGTAATTCTCGATAAATATTTACTCATAAAGTTGGCAAATACCATTATCTAGGATTGTCATTGAGTATTTTATCCATATTGGCTTCGAAAAAAACGTAGAAATCAATTGATGTTTTCAGCGTTTATTTATCTACCACGCACTCTTAATACTACTATATGTTTCCCCCTTTCCCAAACCCACCAAGAAAAAAACTTATAATGAAAACAAAATTCCTGCTGCTCACGTACTTGCAAACAACAAACAACTCTAACATCCGTTTAACATAAATATTCTACTATACAGAGGGATTTAAGATGCTTTTCGAGATGATTTTTTTTAATGTACGTCATAATTTCCCTGCAGTGTAACAGCTAAGCTTTACATTTATGCCTTAATTTGTATAGCGACTGTACTGGGGACATCCGTGCTCGCGTTTCTTTTACTACAATGTTAAAGAGGGACAGTTCCTCCCATCCAGGGACGGATCTAGGCTTTTCTTCACCCGGGGCAAGAATTGTGATTTGCTCTCCTCCTCCTTTCCCTCCCCCTTTTTCCATCGGGCCGTGGTGGTCGAGGGGTCAGACCTCTCGCCTCCCACCAAGGCGATCCCGGTTCAATTCCCTTCGGGGTCAGTCCCCGGATTTTCGCAAGTGGGAATTGTGCCGGACGATACCGTTAGTCGGCGGGTTTTCTCGGGGATCTCCGCCCTTTCATTCCGGCGCCGTTCCATGTCACCTCATTTCACCTCTCACCAGCTCAAGACCTCGATGTTAAGCGCAGACCAAAATCTCTCACTCACTTATCCTTTTTCCATCAGTCCAATCAACCAAACAGTAATAAACTTATCTTGCATACATTGTTTCGCTCGCGTAGATAACAATGTAACATTTTAGTAGAAATACATAAAACCTGCACTTAGCAGTATTTTAAGTGTGCATTATGACTATAAATTCTGTATTTATAACATGATAGTGTTCAAGGCTAATAAAAATACAAAACTAGTAAAAGTCTAAATATAGGTATATGTTGTTAGGGCTACGAACTTTTCGCGAAAAGAATTTTGCCCCAGGTTGCTTCAGTTCCTTACGTGCACATCTGTAATTCTGCCTTATAGCCAGTGATTGTACGTTCTAAGTGTCACGTGACTCGGGCTTCTTCTTGCAAAGCACAGACGTGTGGTGTTGCAGTAACCTTATTAGAGACGGGAAAAATTCGCGGGTTCACTGACATGTAGGCTAGCATCTAAGAATACCTGTGTATTCAAGCAGACAACAGCTGTTCATTAGCTGCTCGCTGATACAGTAGTATGGGGCATGTTAAGATATATTGTTATTATTGGCTCAGAGACTTACAGCGGATTTCAAATAAGTCAACGGCCAGTTGCGAAAGTGACACGAACTTATAGTCTAGAGTGTGCGTATCATAAAACGGGAATTGTTCAGGTCCCTACTTATTGTACTGGCACAGTCAAATGAAAATGTGTCACTTCACAAACACACACAGTCAATAACCATGAAGTAGAGTTGCAGATGTGCATGCATGGGCAGGGGCGTCATTTCAGGTTTTTTTAGGGGGAGGGGCAAGATTTTTTTCCGGCGACAGTGGCCTTGTTGCATCTTTTTTATTAATTAAGCACGTATAAATTAGATACTTTAATAATAAAACTTCAGTTTTATGTGTTTAAGTTAGCATTATTTAAATTTAAAATACAAAAAATATATTTATACACATAAAATTCTAAATCCAGGGGAGGGCATTTGCTCCCTCCCCCCTCCCTGTGGCCACAAATGACTCCCCTGGCATGGGCGTACACAGAGGGTGGATTTGGGGGTTCAAACCCCCTCCGAAATGTCAGTTTCCTTATTTAGATATTATAATTTATGTTACAAAAGGTATAATAGGCTATACAAAAAAAAAACAACCAAAATGTTAGTAAAATATGTTAATATTACATTTAGAGGCGTCAAACACAAATGACATTGAAACATTTATGCAAGATGAGAGTTCAAAACCCCCTCCGAAAATTATTCCTATGTACGCCCGTGCACGTAAGGCACTGAAACAAACTGGGGCAAAATCATTTTCCCGGAATGTTAATGGCTCTATCAATAAGCGGCGAAGTTCGCCCGTATGAAATGAACCGCCGCGGAGTTTAACGTCTAGTCTGTGGCAATAACTAGGGACCTTAGAAATTTCCGTTTACTTTTGGGCACAAGCTGGAATTCAAACAAACGTGAGTTCGTGTCGCTTTCGCAATTGGGCCTTGATTTATTAGACACCACCTGGAAGGCGCTGAGCCGCTAATTAAGTAGCAAATATATGCTTGTCCAATTATGTGGTATAACTGCGTCAGCGAGCAGCCAATGAGCTGCTGTTGTTTGCGTCAGTAAACTAATATTCTTCGAGGCTAGCCTACAGGTAAGTTAACCCAGAATTTATTCTGTCACTAGTCATAACTAGAGCCACGATTTTATGGCGAAAAGATTTTTGCAACATTTGGTTTCGATGCGTCATGTGCACACCTGCAGCTCTGCTACATCGTCTGTGGTTGGATGATTTTACTCTCACTGGCCTCGGCAAATTATAGACGTACAGACTCACAATAATCTTATTATGATTGGTGCAGTCAAATGAGAAACGTGTCTGAACAAAGACAGCTGCCAATAACCTTGAAACAGAACTGCCGATGTGCACAAGAGACACTGAAACAAAGTGGGGCAAAAATATTTTCGCGACAAAATCGTGGCCCTAGTCATAACAGCTTATAGTTAGAGATGCTGCAATTTCACGAATTCAATGACCTGCATGTTAGAATCAAATATCCTATGCATAGAGAAGGTGATTTATCGCGAGAATGTTTTCTGCCAGGGTATTCTGCATATCAGTATAGCGTCCTGCGTCATGTATTATTGGCCGACGGTTATGTGCCACGGTGTAGTGGTTTAAAGACGAATCACAGACGTTCAGTAGTAGTGCACCGGAATTATCACTGGCCCAGTCAAATAGTGACTCGCCAGTAACGAAATAAAATCGTCAGATGGAATACGTTATATTGAAGCCTAGCAAACAGTCAACTTCTCCCGCGATAAATCACCTTCTGTACCTATGCATACTCAAGTCACGACCATTTGTCCACTAGCTGCTACTCAGTGGAACAGCAGACAATGAACGAATAGACGGGGCTTGAGTATGCATAGGATATTTGATTCTAACATGCAGGTCATTGAATTCGCAAAATTTCACCATCACCACTTACAATTTTTATCTCCAAATTAATAATATAATTTTCCTGTCACGAAATCTTCCAAACCGGAAATGACACGTCATTCATAGTCCCAATTACTAGATTTCGGCAAATTCCACATTATTACCTGACGGAAGACTAGACAGCAAGCTACTGTGCATTCACCAGACCGCTGATGTTTGCGGGCAGTTAATGTGACATGTTTTAAAGGATAGTTCTACCAGTGATATAAGACCACCTGTAGAATACCTACCATCATGTAATACGGGAACGCTAAATGTACGACGGCTCGGAACAAATAACGCCACAGAGTGTGTTTGGGTGAGTATGCCAGTGAGTTTCAGCGTGTCGCCAAATAATAACGCGATATTTTCAGGTGAGTTTTTAATGTTGGTTTGTGGACATACGCCATTGATCATGATTCATGACGGAACTTGTGTTAAAAGATAAAGTACAACAAACGGGAAAGGGAGGGGGGGGGGGGAAGCAAAAACTAATCCAGTAGATTTCGGTCAGTTTTAATTTTAATTATTTTTCCATTTAACAAGAATAATTCTTAAGATAGAAATCAGACAGACTTCGACCACACTCAGACACATAAGACGGAAATAAAGGAAAACGTATTCCAAAATTAAATAAACGGAATAAGACAAAAAAAAAACAACAGTGCACAACAAACAAATGACAGAAGATAACATGACACAATTTACATTCAACGAAAAAATGCAATCATCTGGGATTGCTTTCTTTTTCTGTTTTTCTCCCGTATTTTGTACTTTGTCTTTTAAGGCAAGTATGGTCAACAAATCATGTCAATGGCTAGGAACCTGTAAAATTTATTATTTGATAACAGTCTAGACTTAGCAGTCTTATATACAGTATTACAGTACGAGGTGACACCGGCCGTAGTCTCTATGTGATGTCAGATACTAGTGTGGCCATTTTACAGCAGGTTGGTCACTCAGACCTGCAACTTTTAATTATTCATCAGATGCATTCTACCCGGCAGACCACGACATTTTTGTCTATGGGGGAAGTTGGACGAGTATATAACAATTTGGAATACAGCCTGGTGGCAAGAAATAACGTGAATTTTTGCATATCTCTATACTCTATCCATTCCAAGATTGCAGCTTGTGTCACTCCGCCTGTTCCCGCGCTTGAACGACATTGGCTGTGCAACAAACCGCCGCACCACCTCCACGTGTCTCGCGAGCTGTCGACTGGAGACAAGTGGAGAAACGGAATCGTGCCTCGCTGTGGAGGAAATGGAATCACGATGGACGTGACGTCGTCGCGTATGTCGTAGTTTATCCTTTCCAGGCACATATAGTATTTCATGCGTACAGAGTGACATTATATTACAGAGGATTAAAAAACGTAACTAAACGATAAAATTACCTATCCCGAACTAAAACACAGAAATTTAGCGTAGGACCTATTTCCTGGCGCAACGACACAGTTAACTAACCAGCCAGCCAATGGTCGAGAGCTCACCTGTGACAATGTTTATTTCTGCTGCAATCTTAAAAATAGATACAGTATAGCAATGGTGTATGCCCACAAACCAATACAATGAAATAGTCATTACCGATCTCAGAGTAACTAGCAGCAAAAGTAGTGCCTTGCCAAATCAAACTATAGCTGAACATGCGCAGCGATGTCGCAGGCAGATGGCACCAGACGACGAGCCCCGCGGCCGAAATGAGGTTCGCCAGTCGGCATTCTCGTGAACGTGTATACGGCTGGCCGTGTTGTTCCCAGCCGTCCAAGGACGCCCACAACATAACACGATCCACCATGCCTACATAAATAATTGTGTGCGTGAGAATGCTTCCCCGGGGACTGGCGCCTCTCTCTTGTCGCGTTCATGCGTGTGTTCTTACCTGTTACAAACTGCTCGTGTGTGCTAGCGCGAGGGACAGTCGCTCATCTACACTCTGTCCGCGGTGCCTCCACTCTTCTGGCGGCCCTGCCTGAAAACTGCACCGTCATTTAGGGCGATGCCTACCTGGAAGACCCGGAGTGTGCCATGGGTAGCACCCGATAGTTTTCGCGAAAACATTTTTGCAGAACTTTGTTTCGTGCCTTACGTGCGCACCTGCATTTCTGCTATGTGGTCAGTGATTGGATGCCTTGACATACAACGTCTCGAGGTTAAACCCGCCATTCACAGACGTGTTTTGCCACAGTTATCCATGTACTGATTGGCACAGTCAAATGAATAACGACTCTGAACAGAAACACTCTGCCAATAATGATGAAGTTGAGCTGCAGGTGTGCACGTAAGACACTGAAACAAAGTGGGGCAAAAACCTTTTCGCGAAAACTACCGAGCCCTAGCCATGGGGCTTGTTCAATTCAGCAGGGCTGAGTCACCTTTTAGCACAGCGCAATTGAACGAAAACCATTTTCTGCATTGAGATGTGAAAAAATATAACCACAGACACACAATGCAGGAAAATAATTATCGCGATATTATTGGCCAATGGGAAATCTCTAGAGAACGTACAACTTGCTGTCTAGTCTGCTGCCAGAAAATACAGCGAATTTTTCACTGTCTCTGGAGATAATATTTCTTCATTATAATTTGGAGTAGGTATTTAAAAGGACACTAAACCTCCATGACAAAGTGCGCGAGGTGATAAATGATGTTCACAGCACGCAAACCTACAGCAGACGGATTATACGACTACCAGTTATCCATGCTCGTGTCACCTGTTTCACCGAAAATGCCTGCAGGTGTGGGCCGGCAAGACACGTTATCCTCTCGTGTCCTAACGTAAGACTTGAGCATTCTTGCTCTACCGCGCTTTAAGCGAGTGACGTCTTATTTTACATCCCCATTCCCCTGCCAACCCATACCAACCACACGCAGGTAGTAGCGTTTAGGACTGTGCTATCTCTGCCCCGTATGTCGTAGGTTTCTGTCTCGTTACGTAACCTTTCAGAATACCAGCTGGGGAATAATATTTCCTACAACTATCCTCATAGCTGGGTAGTAATTCATGTTACAACTGTGAGGTCAATTTAAACACTACAATATTACGATTTCTCTGTTAGGAAAACCTTACAATATTACGATTATAATTATCACATTCTCTGCAGACTATGTATAGGGCAGGCCTATATCATGTACAGTATTTAAACTGGTGATAGCAGTTATATACGTCGTTCGGGATAAAGTGAGCACTAAAAATTTAACCCTTGAAAAATATCACTTGCCGTCACTGCACATAACTCAACATTAACTCTAGTTGCCTTACTGTTGTGTGGTTGGCAGCGAAGTTACGCAATATAGTTCCATGTATTTTCCCATTTAATTACAACCATACTGTAACAAAAGCAAACGAAATCAACATAATTGTATTTTATATAAGTAATAAACTTTTTTTATCAAACTGTATAAATTCCTATTGACTCAACAATTTATTTTACACGCGCAAATATCAAGTGACGTGTCCAGAGCGGTTAGACATTTCCCGTCGTTAGCCGTTACGCGCGGAAAGATACGGATTAGCTGAAAATAGAACATTAGCAGGGCTTGTTCGAGTACTCAGTTTATAGTGAACCGCCTATAGTTGCACATATGCGAAAATAGGGTGGTCCTCATCAGCGCCAGAGAAGTTTTCGAGGCAGATTTTACTTTACATAAGTATAATAACTAAAGCCAGTGATTCTTTTAGGTGAAAATAATTTTGCCAAGATTTGTTTCAATGTCTCTGTGCACATCTGTATAACTCAGCATTGAAACAAATTGTTGTAAAATCCTTTAAACCAAAAAATTTTCACTCTGTGATCTAAAATATATTTTCTCGTTTGTTTTAACGCCTTTATTCTAAGTTTTCGTGAAAGCGCAAAGATTAGTTTTCTCTGAGCATAAGAAATGCACTTAGCAGTCAATTAAAATCATTCACAGCAATACAGTCAAAGCGTTTATGCGACATTCAAAATCCGTATACCCAGATATTCTTAATGTTATCGGTAGTTTAACAAAGAGTCAACATTTGCCGCAATAAATCGGCCTGTCCTCACGGTAGACATTGTAGGCTACAATGGCCAGCATATACTGAAGGAACTCGTCTTGACTTCAACGAGAATATCGTCCAAAGTAATGTAACGTAAAGCCCACAGTACAGAAAAGTTGCTTACTTCCATTGGCAATTTTGGTGAAGTTCTTTCAAATGTTTTGCAGTTAGAATCTTCCAAATTCTCTCTTTTACTACTCATTAAAAATTCATATGTTTACGGGATATTGTTTTTATTAGTATTTACTTACGTCGAAACGTGTAGTGGTTTCTTCTGATTTAGTTACTAATGAGATTTGTAAATGTTTGTTGCAATAGGAGTTTAAAACTAGAATTTATTGGTTTGTGGACATACGCCATTGCTCATGTTTTGCTGAATAAACCAGTGTGTTCATTCAACACAGGTTTGATCAGCAAAACATGAACAATGGCGTATGTCCACAAACCAATAAATTCTAATTAGTTATTAATGTTTTACCTCCTTATTCAATACAGAGCTATCTTTTTCACAAATAAAGAGATTTTCCTTAGCTCAAACTATAATGTTTACATTTTAGGTTAAAAGAAATTTTACGGATTTTCAAACGAAACCGTGGTTCAGCTCGTCTGTTGCCTTCGACAATGGGTTTTCCTGTTTCGTTTGTCTGTCATACATACTGGCGAATCAAGGAAAGTCATTGCCGTTGAAGAGTTAAAAGCACTATTAAAACTATCCTTCTTGGCGGAGTAGTTACATCTAAGGCCCCGGCCTTGTTACTACAGACGACTGTGGGTTTACCCGAGGTTCGAGGCCAGAATCTCGCGATTCGAGGGCGACTTTGTGACCTTGATCACGGAGGTCGCCTATGTGGCGAACGAAAGTGGTTCGGAAAATAAGGAAAATGTGGACGGAGGAGACGATACATGTGTTCGAAAACAAGCAAATATTTGCATGCATGCCAACGCGAAGTGGACTGACCGGACAGGGACAGCAGCCCACGTGTGGTGACTGGTTGTCGGCGTCCCCACCCGCACTCTGTGATTGGGTCACTGGCTGGCCACTCACAGCGCACCTCTGCCCCAGACGCTGTGATTGAGGTCACGACCGCCGCCATGCCACCTTCGCACGTGATTACGCGTGCAATGCGTAACCCTGAGGTGCAGACTGCGCGAAGAGTGCCGCGCCTCCCAGAGGAGGTGGTACAGCGCACACGCCCCTCCCTCCCTGACCTGCTTCGTGACGTCAGCTCAGTGGCACGTCGAGGGCGGCTGGTACCACTCAGACACACACACGGCGCCAGCTTCACGCTCGTCGACACAGCTTGTGATTTACGTCTCCGCTATTCATACTTTATCTTCTATCTTACACGTTGGTGCCGAATTGTGTAGGCGAACTAAATGGACCAGGATGTTTTAAACCGAACAGTAAAGAGATTTGGTTAGCTATTAACACCAAGGTCTTAAAGCGGTTTCTTTTCACTATTTCACAAAGTTGCGCGGTTTTTCCTCAGTTATTCATCTGGTTTGACACACACAAAGCCAAGCTACAGTCGGCAATTTGGTGTGTTTCGAGAGCATCAAGCATCGTTATCAACTATTTCATATATTGCAAACAGCATTACGTATTAGTACTTAAAACTACAGCAGAATAATACTTTAACACGACAAATATGTTTTGCTATTCTTGAAGATCAGTACAGACCTATGTTATTTAAAGCATCGTGAAATGTGTAACTATTTAATGATTTGTGTGAAACATAAATATTTTCATTTTTATGAAATAGATGTGTAACGTATGCAAATGTTTTTTTTTATTCGACACACAGAGAGCTACTTCCTGTTGTTCCAAACATCATTAATTTTTTTTTATTTCCAGTATTTTTATAAACACCTGATATCTTAGTTCAGTGTAAACCATTTCATTTCCTTGAATCCGTTGGTTTTCGTTGGGTGTAGTGTATGCTGCCCTAACATGTAAATTTTAACAATGACATTATGGAAATATTATTCATGTTACACGTTTTCCCAAGGAGGATAATGAAGTCACTAGTCACGTCTACTGAAATAATTTTCACACCACAACGCTCTTAAGGACATGATAGGTAGTTTTTTTTTTTTCACTCAAAAATTTCAGAACGGAACGCTTTGAAAAAATTCACGAGCACCAATGTGCTGCACAATTCTATGTAGGCGTTTTGCAAAATAAAGTTCAGTTCGTTCGCAAATATTTTTTGCTTGATTTTGACTTATTTTCATAACAAAATTGACGATACTTTGGGTGCAACAATCTGAAACACTACAAGGTTTATTGCTACCAAAAAAATTAGGTACAATTTAAGATACATTTGTAACAAAAGATTGCAGGGATTCTTCGATAAGAACAGTATCATGCTTTAAAATATATTTTCAAAATCAGTGTAAAACTACCAGGCATGGTATTAAGAACGTTGCCTTCTCTGAAGTCATGTCGTAAGAAAGGATAGGGATCCACGTGATTAACTAAGTTATTCGTATATTCATTGGGGCTTAGCACCAAATCGAACCTACATAATTACACCAACGTGTTTTTTGTTGATCTTGGCGAGGCCTCTATCGCTATACACTCTTTTATAGCATTTCTAAATACCTTGAAAAACAATGAAGAAATAATTATTTTTAGGGACCCGGAAATTTCGCGAATCCATACGGGGAAACGATAGACTTCGAACTATTGTACTTGTGAGTCACTATAGTGATTGGATCCTTGTTTATGAAACTCGTCCTTGAAGTCTGTGAACCAATAATCAACCTGTATGAAGACATTCAATGACTCCAGCGCTACCTTGTCACATGCCACAACTAACCACTCACTAAAGCATCAGACAATGTACAAGTAGCTAAGGACATAGTGTACATAGGATTGTGGAGTCTAGCCCGCGAAATATCTGGGCCTCTAATTATTTTCACTGTCATAAAAACACTCGAAAAAATAATGTCAGGCATATTACGTGACCCCAGACGTTTGTCTTTGAGTACGGTAAAATCTACATAGTTTGGTTGTTTACTATATTGCATTATTTATACAAAGAAGTGGCTGGAAACCATGAACAATCGCGAAAGAAGAAAGTAACTAGGTTTCAAATGTATTCACTTTATCCTGACCACATACAGCAATATTCTCCTCGTCTGAATGCAGGATGTGGTTGTCTAAGAACGGTGTCTCTAGAAATGACACAGCAGCTCTGAACATAATCTGACGTGTATACCACTAACCTTGCTCGCAGCTTTGCACGGACAGTGTGAAATAAGAAACACCGAGGGCGACACAGAACCGACTTTGTTTCCGACTGAGATGACGTGAGATAAGGGATAGAGAACGGACCCCGGCAGCGAAACAGATGGTTCCCGGGTGACCGAGCACTTCTATTTTTCAAAGAATCGCTAAAGCTTCACATTTCGGCCTGCTGGGCGCCCTCTTCCGTCACACGTGACACTTCGGGCGCCAGCCTGCTGTATCGTGGCACAGAAGTGGGAGAACTGACTTAGACATTCACATCGAATGCCGCATCGCCGCTACACGGCAAGTGCTGATCTAGCACGTAAGTTAACAACAGTCTTTACTGTGGGACTTCGAGAGGTGATTGTGATTACTAACAAGGGCCATGAACTTAAAGGATATTGCCCCAGATTGTTACAGTGTCTGACGTACACATATGCAGTTCTGCTTCATAGCCAGTGATTGGTAGAGACGGGAACAATTCGCGGGTTCACTGACCTGTAGTCCAGCCTCCAAGAATATCTGTGTATGTAAGCAGACAACAGGTGATTATTAGCTGCTCTCTGATACAGTCATATGGGGCACGTTAAGGACATTGGACCAGTAACAATTCAAAATTTTATATTTGTGCCAAACACTGTTCAACTTTTACACATCAGATAACATGTAATTTCCCAAAATAAAAAAAAATTAGGTCCCATAGTTTTAGCATTATGACCTATCAAAGTCACAAAATGGCAGTTGCGGTGTAGCGAAAATAATAAAAAATAATTAACTTGCAGAAACAAGATAATTCATATTGATTCTTAATTATGTGAGCTACTTCAAGACACTTTTGTGAACACAAAGCGATAACGTTTTGTATTTTAAAAAAAATTGATGAAAATGAGTAAATTTTTGCATAACTTTGACTTTTGGCTACTACTGAAATTTTCCAAACTAACTTTTGTCAACCATGTCGTAAAATGCATTGATACACTAACTATCAGTTGCTGTAATTTTGAATTTGTTCATTAATTACTTTTTTTTTATTTTGGCTACACCGCAATGGCCATTTTGAGAATTTGATGAGTGATTATGCAAAAACTATAGGGGCTAATTTTTTTTTTGGGGAAATGACGTGTTATCTGATGTGTAAAAGTTGAACAGTGTTTGGTTCAAATATAAAATTTTGAATTTTTACGGGTCCAACGCCCTTAAGGTATATTGTTATTATTGGCTCAGAGAATTCCTGGTGATGCCAAATAAATCAAGGGCCAATTGCGAAAGTGACGCGAACTTACAGTTGATGGAATCATAGTGTGTGCGTAAAAGAAAACCCGAATTTGTCACGTCCCTAGTGATAGGATGTTTTAACTCTCGCGTGTCTCGAGGTTCTGATTGGCGCAGCCTAGTAAGAGACGTCACTTCACAAAGACAAGCTGCCAATAACCATGAAGCAAAGCTCCAGATGTGCACGTAAGCCTTGAAACAAATTGAGGCAAAAATTTTTTCACGAAAAGTTCATGATCTTAGTGAACACAAACCTTTAATGGTTAAAAATTTGTAGCAAAGTTCGGCAACAATGACAATCAGGTAGTTTTAAAACGCCCTGGCGTCTTGTGTTTATGAAGTGATGAAACAGCTAACGAGGTTACAGACAGATCATAACGATTCTGCATTACAATCTTCACTAACCCGGTCAAACGCTGCAAATAGCTATACAGAGACCACGCGGTTATAGTACAGAACACGTAAGAATACAAATATGAGAGAAGAGATTTCGGTCAGCGCTTGAAGCCGGCGAGTAGTGATGAAAGGTAATATGCAGCAACGATAGATTGCAAGGTTTGGGGAAACGAAAGTACCCCCGAGAAACAAAGAAACCAGTTATCAAAGACAACGTCCGCCACGCTTCCCACATGCGAAAATTTGTTTTGGCCACGCTGGGTGTACGGTAAATTGCACGAGCCAGCAATATGGCGAAAATGTACGAAAACACTGCGGAGTGTCGTTTGCCAATCAGTGACGACAAACGAATATTCCTGAAAGGGAAGCAGCTAAATGGATTCGGAATGTAACAAGTGCTCAAACGAATTGGCGAAATCTCCGGGGTCGAATAAACGCCCTTACTGTACAGTAGCAATCAACCAGTGGCGGCTCGTAGGTTGTTGCCAGGGAGGGCACAAGTCGCAGAGAACTGTATAGTGCTGTGTACTAGTTGATGCTACAGCCATTACTACGCTAGTATGAATGTGCCGCTAATTACTGACTGGTCACAACAGAATTAGTAGCCAGTACATATTTCATGGTCATTGGTTTAAGGGCTTGTTCTCGAGTTTTTTTTTTTTTCAGACTGGTGCCAATAACTCAAATATTTTTTAACCAAAAGTTTTGAAAAAATTTGAGTCAATGTGCAATCACACGATGCACAATACTGTGGACACGTTTTTTTTTTAAATAATGTAGGGGCCTACCATTCTCCAGCAAAAAAATAATTTCCTTCATTTTTGCTTATTTTCACGACGAAAAACGTGGTACTTTGGGTAATGAAACCTAAAAAAACTGTTCAGTATAATTCTACAAAAAAATTCAGCTACAAATTATAGCATATAAGTGTCAAAACTGTACAGCAAAATTTTGATATGAGTATTAGGTAGCAATAAAATAAATATTTTCGAAATAACTGCAAAACTCCGTAACAAGGCCAGGTGACGCGTTCACAGGAGTGTATTTCTCGACAACTTGTGCCCTCCCTGGAAACAACCCTCGAGCCGCCGCTGGCAATCACAGTTATACTGCTGCAGGGACTAGCATGCACCTCGCACAAGGAAGAAGGAAGAGGAGGAGGAGGTGTGAGAGGACTGGGGCTAATTGCGGCCGCCTGGCGCCACGTTGCGTCAGTGGCGTCGCTCCTGTGATGCGGGTCACCTGCCCGCCACGTCGTGCCACGCGACACGCACATATCTGCTGCAAGGCCACAACCGTCTTGGGGCAGGTCTGGTCTGCTCTGCTGCACGGTCACCTCTACATACTATGTCTGGTGTACAGAGGCGTCAGAGAATGGGGGGACACTGTCCCTCCCCTAGAACAGAGGGGAGGGACACTATAGGCATTTGTATCCACCCTTAGTTAAGTTTTAAGAAAATTAATATTTAAAAATATTACAATTTCTACCAGCTGTAGGTACATTCAATATTTAGTCTCAAAAATCACTTAAATAGCACCAGCACACTAAAATCCAAATGTTCACGGGGGAACCTCCGGACACCACACTTTAATAAGTCGTTATAGGAAAAAAACTCGGAAGTATATTTCTGTCTCAACGTTTCCTGCTTCCCCTTTCCCTCCTAAAAGAATACTTTTCGATCCTACCTGTCTCTAGTAATAACGAGATGTCTTCATGTCTCTACTGACATATTTACTGTGGAGTTCTATTTCTCTGACCTCTGAAGACTGACTCCAATCATTGGCTATACAGGTGTCTCATATTCATACCACAAATGACAAGGCCACCTGAAGGATTGCTCAGGACATTTTATATTCCACATGTAGTACGGCTACACTTGATCTTATTCGTAACGGTGAAACTAACAGCAAAAGATTCTGTGTGTCACTTTATTATAGTCAAATTAAGCTGTATGTGTTCTGACAGGAATAACAGTGCAACAATAATTGAAAGAATTTTTTATTAATAAATCAGGAAACTATATTTCAGAGTCACTTTTTTCATTCCATTCGACATTTTACAAATATCCAAAAAACTAAAAAAATAAATTTATATCACATGTCGAGATGATGGTATATCACGAATATTATTTATGTAAACACACCATTGGAAACACGGCAAGTTTCTTGAAACGTGTATTATTGGGTGATGTGCGACTGACACACGTAGCTGTCTGCAGACCAATAACAGGCATCAAATATTACGATATTGGGATTCTGATTGACTCCGTCTAATAGGGCAACAGTTCTACGAACAAGCGAAAGCTAGTAATCTTCTGATAGGCTGAACGAAGGTTGGAATCCAGCAAACAGTCAAGTTTTCCCGCAATAAATCATCATCTCTAATCACATATCGATGGTGAAGATGCAACACCTCGTATGTCACAATTGGAAAGAGCTCAGATGGGCGGATAAACTAGAGATGAAATCTTACTGGCGTGGAAGGAATTTTACAGCCCTTTAGTTTGCATCAATACAATAAAATGTGCTTTGGAAGAAAACTACTTTATTAGACATTCTTGTTACTGCCGAGGAACAATGTGTAAAAATGTAAATACTGCCAAAAATTGACGTACGAGGTTTTGCATCTGCACCATCGATATGTTGAAAACGTGCTTAACACCATTCGGCACGTTAGCAAGAGGGGTTTCATTTTAAAGGTCATGTAAGCAGTAGGCCATATGCAGCGCACAAAACAAAGTGTTATTAATTGTTAAATTAGTTGAAAAATCGATTTCGGGGAATAATGCCGGTGTTTCCCTTGCCCCTCTTCATGGAACGTGCTTCAAAATAAGGACGACCGCACTCCACTTCCGTATTACGAGTCCCGGAGGGTGACCAGCTCTGGCACACGCCAGCCCGCAGCGAATGTCGGCATTGGCCGAGTTCCGTGACGGCGACGGTATACTGGCGCCACGCCACGTCGCGGGGGTGTCGGGTGTCGAGGTGTCCGGTGTCTGCATACGGGCTTGCCCCTCTCGGCCGGTTCCTTGATCCCCAGCCTCTCTCTCTCTGCAACTACTATACCGCGCTGTGCCTGCTCTGCATGCATCCCTATTATCTTCCTCTCGCACTCTCGCTGTCAGCTATTCTAGGCAAGGAACAGCAGACGTAGAGTTTAGACAATTTTATTATTTTTTCAGTTTTCAAGCCATAACATTTTTTTTTTTAATTTTATTATCAAAACGTTTTCTTCGACAAAGCATAGCATATATTCTTGGTAAACTGATTGACCCAAATAATAATGGCACCTTTCATTAATTTGTCATGCAGAATCATTGCAAGAGAAATGAGGTAAACTTTAAAGAATTTTCTTGCAAAGACTCTGCATGACAAATTAAAGAAAGATTCCATTATTTAATTATGCAAAACAGTTTACCAAGAATATATCGTATGCTATGTCGAAGAGGAAATTTTAATTGTAAAATTATAATAAATTATATGGTTCAAAAACTAAAAGTACAATCAATTGTCTAACATTTCCTCGTAACAGGCTTTCGCTTATACGAATATTTTACCCTATTTAACAGAGAGGCAACGAGCTATTGTAAACAGTTTATGCCTATACGTTGTGTCAAAAAGTATATCACTCAATGATACGTGGTTCATGAAACTGCAGAGTTTTCACGGGTTTTAAGATATTTTCGCGATATACCGTAACCTATAACTATAGATGACAGCGTTTTTCATACCTAGATGATCGTAATATTAGCGTCCATACTCGAGACATAGCTCCGTCGTAACAACTGTAGTATTAAAACAGGAAAAAGTAATTATATCATTTGTGTTTCATGTTGTTGCGTACAACGCCTGGAGGTAAAAGACGTTGTGAACTTACGTGCAGAACAGGTTGCATACAAATAAGGCGAGCTACACTACATGCCGTACACGCACGTTCGCATAGACTTTTTTCCCGGCATTGTACGCACAATGAAACAATAAAAATATGTTTAAGGCTGTAAGAAGGCGGATTTAGTTGTTACAATATTCTATTAAAACACTATATATGTCTGTAGTTTCTACACTGAGTTTCCAAACGTACTAATTGTTATTTTCGGGTTCTCCTGAATCCGAACGCAACGTGTTACAGAGCTGCGCTACCTCGATCGACAATCATCCGTGGGTTCCGACTGCAAAGTACTGGAAATAGAGCATGCTGCAACTTGCCTGTATGACTTACGTGGAGATTGGGCTAAAAGAAATAAGATATTGAATTGTCTTAGTGTAAATATTAGATGCACACACTGAGCGGCAAATAGAGGGTCGTATATGTCTCCGTGTGTGGCTGACATTACCCAACATATCCTGTCGTTATTGGTCTTGTAAAAGCATCTGTGAGGCCGGTTGTACGAGCCAGTCAACAGGCCGTAATGCCCGCAGGCATAGAAAATTACTATTACACAACAGAAGATGGTGGACAAGAATGTGGTACGCTTATGGTAGCTGTTTACCTAGGAGACCTGGCTAGCAGGAATAGGGATAAGCATGTTAAGGTGCCCCCCTACCTGCTCTTCAAATGCGTTGAAGTGAGTTACGGCTATTTATTTTTTAGACGAAACTATTTAACGCACATTATATTTGTATATCTACGAAAAAACACACACATCAAACTACATCGCTATAGTTTTAAAAATTCGGCACGTTTATCAGAAACAACATTTTCGGGCCCCTCAAAATGGCCAAAAATGGGATTTCCAGACTGCCGTAACCGGAAAAATGAGAATCGGATTCGAGAAACACAACTATAGAAACAAGCGTTAGATTTTTAACTTTGCAGTTCACAAATGAAATATTGTGGTCACAGCTTAAAGTCCCTTTGGATAAAGAATAATAGTAAAGTACTGCACGCCATCTGAGTAGTTAACGCGGAGAGGCGATAATATATTACATACGTAGGTTAGTGTCAACCTTATCGCTCCTGCCTCACACACACACAAACGCAGCTTATCTAGGGACGTTCATTTTAAGGGCGCCGCCTACATGCGCACAGAAATTGTGGAGACATAAGGGCGACCTTGAAATGCGCATCAAATGCTGTATCGCCTCAACGAACCAAGCTCTGAAATAGCATGCAATGTTCCACCGAACCGTTTATACTATGGGACACTAAGCGGTGACCATATAATTTTATTCGTGGAAAGGATTTAGCCAAGTTATGTACAGGTCGCAATCTGAGTTTTACATACATCCGGTTACTATACTTTGAAGAACGGCAGTCTGAAAAGGCCATTTTTCTCTACATTATGTTAGAGGGCTTATAAACAGTGTTTTTAATTAGCATAGTGTCCGAACCTTCTCTGAAGTGTTTTCGTACTTCGGCAAAATGAGCATACGTGGAATTGTTTCGTAGAAAAAACCTGTTTGCGAACACACTGCAACGCATCTTAAGCGTGAGGTAGGCGGCCGCCTTAAATTGTATTAGGTGTGGCTTAGTCGAACATACGTATATGCCACAACTGACTTTATTGTTCATCTTGGTAAGATCCAAATTGCTATATGATCTGATGTTTTATAGACCCTGAAAACTATGTCCCAACAAGTACGTTCATTGTTAGACACATTCGAAAACATTATCTCAGTATTTTTTCCCCTACATTTTGATTCCTGTAGTAATATTATCATATTCCCAATGCAGGAAATGTATTTTGTTCGAACGCGACATCATAATAAATCACTGAACACCGTCGAAAAATGATTTACCATGTTAAGGCGCCCGCCTACTGGCCGTGTGTTTGCGTGTTTGAGGCACGGCGCCAACGGTGACGTTGACCGGCTCATCTGGCGCGGTATCGGAACTATGTCATGAATCCTGGAACAGGATATATATCAGGTCCTAACTGACGCCCCAAGCGACGAATCCCACGACTACAGCCGTATGAGCTGCAGTAAACATGTGGTATGGCAGACCTTGTGCAAGGTAGTGCGGAATATAGCATTGTGTAACATCACAATTTTTATACAGGACGAATGTCAATAGTAACGACAAACTCCAGTACGCTATTCTTTACAAAAATATACAAAGAACATGTCAATCACCACTGAGCAAAAATAAGTCAGCCCTGCCCCATTAAAAATATAATTTAAGAATGTTTACAGTTAAAAAGATAAGAAAGAATTCGAGAATAAGTACTGAATATTTTTTTAATGAGGAACTTACAATTTTAAAAATTCTGTTGATGACGTCATTGTCATTTGTAAGGAAAAGGAAGATTGCGCTCCCTTTATTTACATGGATTATATAAGAGATTTGCGTAAATAATTAATGATGAAGCATACAAATAAAAAATGTCACCTTGTCCTAACATTCTCAGCTGAAGAGACTTTAAGTAACCCCTGCATAACAGAGCAAACAGGCGAGTGGCCTAAAAGGTAGACAATCAGCAGTACACCTACAAGTGAGGCATTTTATTAAGTCTATTTCACTGCGCTTATTTGCATTAATTAATTTATAGGTAATACGGTGCTTGTATTTTTGTAAGGAAAAACTCGGTGGAGTTGGTCGGTCGTATTTACACTCAAGCTTATATCGGAATTTTAAATTCAACTAGCTGTACCCGCGGCTTCGTTTGCGGGGTTTTCAATTTAATGTGTTAATATTTCTAAACCGTTTTGAAAAGTGTTAACTGGTTGAACATTATGTTGCGGGTCACTGATGACAGTTTTAAAAAGATTTTTGAAAAGAAAACTGAAATTTGTGGGTATAATTTTATATTATAAAATAATCAATACTTTTATTTGGCGAAACCTTCGCAACCCTCTTGTTATATTGCTGTTGAGTCTTTGACATTTAGTATAAAATACTGAGATATACCTCAAAATACTTCAGTATGGCCAAGAAGCAAATTCAACGTTCCTAACTTTAAAAATTACGTACTTACCATACAAAATTTCGTCTCTTTATTTTACCCTCTTGGAGGATGAATTTATAAAAACGTTGATCCAACTTACTTTATCTGTATAGAGAAGCCTACACACCAATTTCCATATTTCTAACTTAAAAAATTATGAACTTCTATACAAACTTTCATTCATTGTTAACCCATGTTCGGAATTAATAAAAAATATATATATTTTCTTAGCGCTCACCAAATTCCTGAGCAAAATGTCATGCTTCTTAGTCTAGGGGTTTGAGCTGTGCGTAGTCAGACAGTGCTGTGTGACAAGTGCGAGAAGTGTATGCGAGACGCAGGCAGCTCCACAATAGGGAAGCTCACTACGTCACTAAGCGACATCGGAAGCTTGACGAGCACAGCGATAACGACAAACGTCACAGCGACCTTCAGTCGCGACGTTGTACGCCTATTAGGAGCACCCACACGTCAGCCAGACAGGTATGTGGAATGAAAACAAACAACAATGTAGCTGAAATGTCAGTAAAATGTCAGCCTTGTATACAAGATAGCCTGCTGGAATGCTTCTCTCTTTTATTGAGGCACAACATATCTGTGAGCTTTCAAGTTTAGTTTCAAACGTCGCGACGTCTAGCTTTGTTTTAAATTCTTGACGGTCTTAATTCATTAAGGACGTGACTGCGGAAACTACGTTGACAGCGCCATCGTTAGTTTACGTTTTTCTTGAGTGTATAACAGCTTAAATACTAGCACGTAATTAAATCACAATTAGTCTAAAGCATCATTTATGTATGCGACAAGATAATTTAATTTATTTATTTATGCACGCCCAAATTCATGTAGCCTATACGCTGGTTTACTACGAATACATGCTTAAAACAAAATAGTTAAGGTAACGTTACAGTTTTTTTAAATAAATGCATTGTATATATACACACACATAATATCGGCAAACTTTATGTGTGTATAAAGTTGTACAAAATTAACAAGTAATGCACAAACATATTTTAAACGAATACAGTGTATATAAGAAAGGTTTAGGTCATTTAAGTTTGTTATTAAAAAAAATTACATTTTTCCCCTGAACGAGTGAGATGTATTTTTCATATCTACCGATATGTTATTCAAAATTTAGCATGTCAAGTATGTAAGCAAAACAATGTTTTTAAATTGATATATTATATCGAGGCGGAGGGAAACACAGCTTTCATAGTGCATCGTGGTGAAGGACAGAAACAAGGTTTATTAGATTGTTTGGTAAATATACGCTGGCAGCTGACTGTAGTTTCAATGCTAAGAGCGACACTTCACACGCGCATGAAGTGCATAATGCAACGAAAGTAACGAGAAGCGACGCAATGTCATGTCTAGCGCTCTTATTGTCTTTGGAGATTCTGAAATGGTGCCGACATCTACAGACATCTTAACAACGTAAAAGTATAATTTATTTTAAATCGAAACAATAATTTGAGAAGTAAAGAGATTTTGGTCAGCACTTTAGAGTACTGTGTACCAATTTCAGATCTCCGCGTTTGACGCGCGGTAACAGCGGAGCGATAAGAGCCAGAACACCACACTCGACGATAGGCACATGGCCTCTATTCGCAGCGCGCTAAACTGGTGTGCAGTGTTTAATAAGAAATCTTTTTCCCATTGGGACTTTAAGCGGTCACCCTAAAATTTTATTTTTGCATTTATGAAGTAAAGACCAATGCGCGCACCTCATTTTGCAATTTACGGATTCAGTTCGTATTTTCAGAGTTACAGCAGTCTAAAAAAAGCCGTTTTTAGCCATTTACAGAGGCCCCAAAATCATGTTACTAACAAGCATAATGAATTTTCAAAAAGTGGAATACGTAGTTTCAAGTGGGTGTTCTTTTCGTAGATAACAACAATAAGAATAAGTTCGGCGGTTTCGCGTAAAAAGTATTCGCGTGACACGTCACAACACCGTCCAACGGCTAAGTACACAGTCCTTTTAATATCCAGGTCTTTAGGGCCGGTGAGGGGTGACATTATGTATTGAGCGGCGGTAAAATGAACGGGCGGGGGGAAACGAGATAAACAACCAACCAGCGGCATCGCCCGGCACGATTCCCACATCGAAAATCCGGGTACCAACCACGACGGGAATCGAACCCGGATCGCGTAGGTGGGAGACGAGAGGTCTGACTCCTCGACCATAACAATGTGTTATAATTATTGGCGTGGTTTAGATTTTCTTCGCTTACTTTCTCGCTTCTGCAGCACACATGTACCATAAATTACATTTATTAAAAACTGAAGAGCGTTTCTGGAAAAAAAATTAATGTCGGGCAACCCTTCAATTTTGTATTTAGTTCATTAACAGTAATTCTTGATATTTTTTAAAAGTATTTATTTGATAAACTGATGCATTATTCTTCGTAACCTTAGTCCACATCGTAAATTTGTACGAAAAAATGAGTTACAATACAGTACATCCTCAGAGAATTTTTCAAGCACAAATTGTTTTAAGGTTATATTAGTAGCACGTGTGTACAGGCGATTCGGGATAAAATGAGCACTAAAATAAACCCTGCTAAAGTTCTATTTTCAGCCCATTCGTATCAATCCGCGCGTTAACGGCTAATGACGGGAAATTTCTAACCTCTCTGGGCATGTCACTTTATGTTTGCGCGTGTAAGATATATTGTGCAGTCGGTATGTACATATTATATAGTTCGATTTAAAAATGCTTCTTAATTATATAAAATACAATTATGTCGATTTCAGTTGATTTTGTTTCAGTATTTGTATTTAAATAGAAACATGGACGGAACTATACTGCGCAATTTCGCTGCCAACCATACAAATAGTAAGGGGACTATGCTTAATTATATTCAGTAACGGCTAGTGATATTTTTCAAAGGTTAAATTTTTAGTGCTCATTTTATCCCGGGCGACCTATATCAACATGTTTGCTGAGTGAAAAGACAAGTACGATACATTATGGACGCCTTCTGAAGAAAGTCGAGCAAGTAAATTGTAATTACAACATTATTAACAAATTGGTTAAGTTATATATATGGGTGTATGTTCACTAAAATTAAAAAAAAATTAATAAACGCAAGAAATATTAATAAGTACTCAATTTAATTTAATTATTTAATTTGTTATGTTTTCAATCTCAAGGTAGGTTGAAAGTGTCGGCTCCTTTTATGAAGTAAGGTTGGCCTACGAAGTTGCGGCCCACTCATCGAGGGGCCGCGGTGGTGGATGGTCAGACCATTCGCCTCCCACCAAGGCGATCCGGGTTCGATTCCCGGCGGGGTCGGACCCCCGGATTTTCGCATGTGGGAATCGTGCCGGAAGATGGCTGGTTTTCTCGGGGATATCGCGTTTCCCCCGCCCCTTCATTCCGGTGCTGCTCCATACATCCCTCATGTCACCCCTCACCAGCGCTAAAGACATTGATGTTAAGCGCTGACCAAAATATCTCATTCACGCACTGATCGAATGTCACATCGCCGCGACGCGCCAAGCAATGAATTAGCGAGCGAACATTCTATAAAACCATTTTTTCTGCGGTACTTCAACAGATGGTGACGTGATATCAAACGGTGGCAAATCTCCGTCGAAGTTTAGTGCTGTGCTATATTGTTTTGTATTATCTTGTTAGTACATTTTGAGGTATGCCACAGCAGTCTGAAAATGCCGTTTTAAACGATGTTTGTTGGCTTCGAAATAATGTCTTTGTAAAGTAAAAGTTAAATACATTCAACGGTATAGTTGTCATGTACGTGTTATAAGATATGGCACGTAGTTTGAGCGTTATAATCGCGATTTTAACATGTCTTCTTACAATTTCAAAAGTGAGAATGCAAAACGTCTTGACAGGTATATGGCGGGCGCTTATTTTAGGCATCTCCGACCAAAGCTCAGGTAACTTCTCAAACAACACAATCATCTTGACACACTACAGATAAGACACCTTGTAAATCACATTTTCGTCGTCCTTCGTTTACGTCAAAAAGTAAATCATCACGATGACTTTCGAAAAACTTGTAAATAGCCGACCGTTTACTCATTTTTTTATAATATTTTAATCATATAGGACGCTACTATCGGTTAGTAGAATACCGTCACATACCTCAAGTCACAGTGCCAATAAAAAATTAATAAATATGTAGGTTTAAATACTGGCGACGAACCTTCGTGACACAGCAAAGGTATTAGGTTAACGGTACACATCTCTAATTAAAATGTTTTGGTTTGACTCAAAAAGAACAATTTAGCATATGTCCAATGTGAGGATTATCTTAAAATATTGCACATACGTTTAAGCGTACTAATATACTTTCTTCTATTACTTCTCGCGTATTAGTTTCTGAGTGCGCCGACTTGCGTCGAGATTACAAAAACTCCCCATAAAGCAGCTGGGAATTCTGACTTGTAAATTGAAAAATCGTGCCGTTTAAGAACGTAAACAAATTTCAACCTTTAAATTTTAAGTACAAGCGTAGGTACTAGGAAGTCAATGCAGATAAAGTAAGAAAGGATATGCAAATTTCCCGAGCAAATATTTTCCCAGAATAATGCACCGTGTCTGAGAAAATTTAGAGGGTGGAGAGGTCAGCGTGGTTGACGATCCGGGCTCGAGTCCCAGCGCGGTTAGACTCCAATTTATCGCATGTGGATTACGTGACGGACTTAACCATTGGTCAGCGAGTTTTCTCGAGGCACTCCGGTTTCTCCTGATCCTTCGCAATCCATCGCTTCTTCACTGTAGGCCCCATTTTTACGTCATCCCTGCAAGCAGAAGCCTTCTTCGGGCGGCCAGGGAAGCGACTCCTTGGCTTTCGAGTACCCTCTCTATATGATTACACACACACATATAGGTACATATATAAATATATACACATACATACACACGCACGCATAGATTTACAGCAAATGAGTATATTTTGATGCAATGCAAGACATCGTGTTGAAGGAATGCCTAAAAGCAAGTACAATAATCAGACATGCATGTATGTTAGCAATAAATATGCTGTATACAATGACTTACTGTTCAGCATTGCTTGTTGTTAATATTTAAATTTTATTTCAGTTAGTAACAGTTGGGAAATGCGAAGATAAGTCACACCTCTCAACACGATACAATATAGTATATAAGTGTCCATAATGGAGAGACACGCAAAGGAAACAATGTGATGGTGTGTGACGTAAGACATGAAAGTGGCAAGGTAGTACGTAAGCACGCAGAACATTCCTCAGCGTACCTCAGTGTCGGCGGCAGCTCTCGAGCAATCAAAACACTGCAGAGAAGTAGTAGTAGTAATAGTAGTATAAGCGGCAGAATCATCGAGGCGACAATTAACCTTGACTCCCCCCTTTGACCGTGGGTTTACAGGCTCGGTGACGCTCGCGACCTTCCCGCCGCACTGCGCTGCGCTCACACACCCGCGCTACACTGCGTCACGTGTCTGCGCTACGCAATCGTCTAGTCCCCGGCATTCCGATCTGTAATACATCAACCATTTCACGTAATAGCCTTCTCGTATTAATATAATTTATAGTCCGATAAAACACGCCGTTTCCTGCTCTTCGCAAAACAACTAAGGCTTTAACATTGTTGTACGACTAATTCATACTGTCTCGAGGGGTTTACAGCACGGATCCCGAGTATCTACGTTTTTGACGATAATTATTTTTTTTAAAACATAAACGGCAGTCGACGTCGTAAAATCGCTCTAAAACGTTGTATTGCTAGTTTTAACAACATACTCTGATTCTGACGGGACAAAGTACAGTATAACGGTATAGTTAATTTGTTTAGCAAGAGCACCTTTTACTTGAAAAATTACCCAATATTTTTATACCGTTTGACTCGTAAAATGACATTTGTGGTGACTTTCCCGAGCCTGACCTCCGTGACATCCAGCTGAATTGTCTTCAGCCGTTGCAAATGGTCGAGGGAATTCAGCAGGATGAAATCGCTAGCACCGGGACTAAATCCAATTTTCATCAAAGTTACTCATTCTATTCGCAATCACGTAGGTTAAAAAAAATCTCGAAAAGCCGAAAACCTCGAGCCAATGCCCTTAAACGCGTGAGTGATGTCTGCTCATAGGCGGTTCACCTTAAACAAAATGCACTTCCCAACACTTACAATATCCAAAAAGCTTTTATTATGGCCATAGATGTTAAGTTTTGAGAAAGGTGAAACGTTTGCCCTGGTTGTTAGTCACACGGAAGTTTACATATTTAAAACGGCAAACTTTTCATACTTAAAACGGCAAACTTTTCATATTTAAAACGGCAAACACGGAGGCAAAATTGATGAAATAACCGTGAAAATTCCCAGATGAATAAAATTCCAAGATCGTTACACGTGTTCATATCCATTTCAGCTCCTCCAGTTGTATTTAGAGATTGTTTTCTCGCGGTCGAAAATAGTGAAAATATGTGTTTTTGCGGTCTCATTAGACTTGAAAGATTTGTGAAGAACATTTAAAAAAAGGTATGTAGGCGTGGACATCACGCCCAAAAATTTAATATAACATCATTGATATTATAGTCTGTGGTAGATAAATAAATGCTGAAAATATCAATTAATTTGTACGCCTTTTTCGAAGCAAATATAGATAAAATACTCAATCACAATCCTAGATAATGGTATTTGCCAACATTATGAGTAAATATTTGCACATAATTACTAATTTGTTACGCGTTATCTCTTGTTCCGCAGTTAAATACACGGGGTTCCGGCGTCAGAGACTGTTCCTCAGAAGTTCGTAACACTGGAAACAATTTTGTTTAAAACGTAGGGTAAAACTATTGACTAGGATTGCTATTGTTTAACTTTCGCAAATTGGCTTCAAGAAACCAACAGGTATAGATTAATGCTTTTAGGGTTTAATAATGAACCACGCCCTCTTAATGCGACACAGAAGAGAGTTAGCGACAGAACTGCAGGACAGAAAAGAAGCGTGATGGGAGTGTTGTGACGTCCTACTTCTTCCGCTTTCTACGCCTCGAACAATCGAACGCGCAGAAAACGCTCACTTAAATTCAATTTGTAAACAGAGATAAAATAGTACACGAAACAACTGCATTTGAATGTTTAATTTCATTAAGCGAGGCTCAATACCTATCTAACCTACAGAAATGCTACAACAGACTTTATTTGTTCGTATTGGCGAGGCCCACATTGCTAAAGGATGTGTTACGTTATTTTTTAAATACACATAAAACCGTAAGCAAATAATTTTTTTGTAAAAAAAACACTCTAAAACAAGTACTCATAATTTTTTCTCGTGTTATAATTCCTACAGTATTATCACAGGATAAAAAAAAATGCTAATAGTACATATTTATTCTGTGGTAATGTGTTCCTCTTCTCAATGCAGAAAATGGTTTTGTGTTAAAGCGATACCATAAAACGTTACTGAACAACGCCTAATATAATTTAACACGCAAATCCCTATTGTTGTTCTCGCCTGGGCTACGAGGTAGGCATCGATCTTATAGATGGCTTGCAACTAAAAACAGCCACAGTTGGGGACAGATCTTGGTATCTAATAATGTATTGAAAAAATTTTCTGTTACAAATGTTTCTAAAACTGTCATTAGTGCGAAATGTAAGTTAACGTGAGAATCAAATACAGAGTATGGGAACAGTAGCAGTGTGGTACCGCTAGAACAACTGATAAGGATCCTACAGTACCAAGGTTACCGTTCTTCAACGGGACAAAACGAAGCGGAATGCTGCGGTGTCGGGAAACCAGACTTTCACGACCATCTGGTATAAGCGGCCTATGAACCTGCCCCAGGAATGGCGCTGTAGGGTTTTATGCTTGTTCGTTTTTTTAAACGATAAACCGCTTTAGTACCATTGCGTTTATCTACATAAAGAACGCACACTTAATACTATACTTATTTAAATTTCAAAAATGGAACACTCTTACTAGAAACATAATTTTGGGGCCCTCAAAATGGCCAAACACGGCTTTATTTTTATAGATTACTGTATCTCAAAGAATATAGTCTTAATTAGTAAAACAGAAAACTAAGAACCTGTTTTTGCCTTTCCTACAAACTATTAACAAATACAATTTTAGAATCTCATACGAAAAGTCTACTACAAAAACACTATACACCAGTTTGGCACCTGCGAACGGAGGCGACGCGGTTCTTGTCAGGCGTTGCAGTCCACCCCTTATCACTCCTACGTCTCACTCCTATGCCGCCACAAACACAGAAAATTAAATTGCATATGAATAACATTTTAGACTTGGAACAAAATATTCGAACGACCAAAAAATGTTGGGTATTTTGTAATTGCGTCTACAAACATGTAGCGTCTCGTAACTACGCTATTTAAGTAATACCGAAAACTTCTAAAACCCGGTTATAAATATACCTTATATCATAGCTTGCCACCAAAAATTAGCTGTTATTTAAAGTTAATTTGTAATCTGTTTCCATAATGTTATGTGTAACATTCTATTGTGTTTGGCAATTTCAAACATTTTAGAAATTAACTTCTCGAGCTGAACGATAAATTCCCAGTTTTCATTTCTTCTCAAAGAATTGCCAAAGTTTGGCACTGAAAATAGCTAGGCCGGATGATTTTAGGATCATTTTGATGAACAGAGCTGAATTCCGTAAAAACAATTTTCGTAGCTAACTCTAGCAACACACAATAATGTTATCTAGACTAGCGTGGAATAAAATGTAGAGTCAGCGCTTACAGTAACTGTCAGCCGAGTTGCCGAAGGAAAGATGCCTGATTGAGAAATTTACGTGTAGAGACATTGATGTAATTGGAGAGTGAGCAAAAAGTTGGCCTAAGTGCTCTTGTGTTTTGGAAATCTGAAGGCGTAGAACAGCTAGAGACAGACAGAACCCTTATGATTCAAATAATGAGTTACCACAACTAAGAGAGTAAAAAGTAAAATTTATTATGATCTTAATAACTGCATTTTAAAACGCAAACACGAACAGTTTTTTTATTGTTACATATAAATGCAACGAGGTTCATGATCCAGGCAAGCTTTCAAAAATCTAGCGGGCAGTTATTAAAAAAGGCACGTTGTCACCTCGTTCTAACCGAAAGCAAATACATGCACGAACGGGATAGCTCACACCTCCTTAGTTTACTCCAAGTAATCATATGTTTCTCAAAAATATAAAAACAGCCAAGCTGCGCTAATAAACCTACACCAACTTAAACCATTCTTGAATATTGCAGTAGAGACTATAATCCTATTAAGAATTGTATTGGCAATCATGTTTGTAAGTATGTAAGAACACTTTGTTCCTTCTACAGAACTGAGTTATTCATGTACAGAATATTTATTGTCTCTAATCAAATTAGCGTGGGAACAATGGAAGCAGTATCGGGAACCAAATTTAACTACTGTCCCTGTGTTAACATAACAAAAGGAAATTCGCGATAAAGTGGTTACTTTTAAAGCCCTATTTTTTCAAGATACTCTTCGCTACTTTTTAATACAATTATTATAATGTAAGTAATAAACATAGCGCACATATTTCATCGTAATCAAAATTTAACGTGTATTCCTACAGTAAATCATAGTTTATAATTCTTAACAAGACGGCCGGCCTCCGTAGCGCAGTCGGTTAGGCGCCGGCCTACGCAGTGCGAGAGTTTCTGGGTTCGAATCCTAGCTCGGGCATGGTTGTTGTATTGTCCCTTCACCTCACTTCACCCTTATCGGCTCTTTAAGGCCTCGCTCCTTAGTTTTGCAGTGATTTCGGAAATATTTTTTTACGCAAATTAATACCCCAGATAGCATGTAAGCTTGCGGCAAGCCTGCAATAATTGACTTGATTTAGGCTTGCCATTACAAGCCCTATTTGGTAAGTTTGATTCAAGCTTGTTAAGCCTATTGTTTACACTTGTATCCTGCCTTATGCGAGGCAAGCTTGCTGAAGGCTTGTCGTGTGCAGACTAGTTAGCTTGATTCAAGGTAGAATCGAGCTTATTTTGCTATCAGGAACGTATATCAAAAATTCATTCTTACAGTTTTAACACTTATATGTCACAGTTTATATCTGATATACCACACGGATTTTTAGATTTTCGTCCCTGAAATATCACATATTTTGTTGTCAAAATAAGCCAAAATGAAGCAAAATAATTTTTTTTGCTAGCAAACGGTACATTATTTAAAAAAAATGTTCTGGAAAAATTGTCTATCGTATGACTGTACACAATCTCAAATTTTTCAAAGCATGTGGTTAAAAAATATTCGAGTTATTTGCAATTGTTTGAAATAAATGTAAGAACATGGCCTTAAACCTCGCTGTTAAAGGGCTGTAAAACACTCTTATCTCACCTTAACAAAACGTTCCTTAAATGTGGATACTTTACCTAAACCGCCTTTACAAAACGTATTTCTGAAAGCGAGGAAACCTGCGATTGTGTCAGCAGTATGGCAAGCCACCCACGTATAGGGTTACCAACTTCATATCAGACCATGGGTTATACGAGTTGGACTTGGGGTAATCATGCTGGGAATGTGGCGGATGCTGTATTGGCGTGGAAGTTTACTCGGGACATTCCTACTTCCTAAGGCGCCTTTATGCTCGAATTACATTAGCGCCACTGACGCAACGCGATGGGCGCGATGCCACTCTAAAATGTTTGTTATTTGCGAGCGGCAAATATTGAAAAAATATTGCATATAAATTGTTTATGTCTTTCACACACTAACCTCTAGTACGACACCGATCGATTTTATATAATTTGTATTATTTATTCGTTCATTTGTAATATATTTTACGTAGGCTACCCGCCGGCAATCCCAAGTGTGAAAACTAAGTCACAATTACACGTTAGCTTATAACGAATACCATTTGCATAAAATAGCAAACAAAAATTTCTCGTAAAATAATTAATGCAGTTTTTTTACAATATCACACGTTTCACTAACATTTGGGTAAAAAAAAAAAAAATAATCCGTATCTCAGCCTTGTCGCATTAGCGTCGCGAATAAAATATAAATACTTTCTATTCACAAATCGCGTAGCGCCGCGATTTTTGTCGAGCTGACTTCATAGAAGTCTCAACGCTGATTGGCTGGCAAGTTATTTTATTCGCGTCGCACCCATCGCTTCGCGTTCGTTGCGCTATTGTGATTCCAGCGTTAGGCTGTTGCTCCAATCCCGTCTCACATTTTCTGTCATCCTTGTTGACCGTCACGAGTCTGTGTCTGTTTGTCGGGTAGGGCAACCGACTCTATTTAGAGCCAAATTTCCATCCTCCATTTTCACCGCAGCTAAACACGGAGAATACACACTGATATCCGTTTACTTAGATCTCAAGCAAAGCACGTTATTACCATAATGCATCTGTCCCTCTAGCTTCGTAAATTTCACCGTTTCTTAATTTGATCCGTATATTAACTCTCGCAGTCCAAAATTGAAATTAACGTCTCTACAACAATCTCTAATAACCCTGCTTTACCGAAAGTAATTTTTAAGCGATATTAATAATAGTCTTTAAATCATTGGCTTTACTTCTGTCTACTTCTATCACTTCAAAATATTTGATAAAATTAAAAATATTTTATTAGAAAAGTCAAATCAAGAGGTAGTAAACTTTTAACACAATATTTACCAATGTACACTAAGCAAAGGTTTATGACCTGCCAAATCCTACGTGAAAGCCACTTTTTTTGCAACTCAGGGTTGCCAGCATTTCGTGGTCAAAAAGCATCATTAAGCAGTTAAGTACGCTTTCTCCGGTGACTTCACGATCACATTACAACTAAAAAATTGTCGAAGGTATAACAGTTCAAAGCAAAGACCAGCGTTCACAAGATTCATTACTTCGAGAAAACTGAGCGTTACTAACAAGGGTAAAGGAAGTAGGATGACGCCTAAAAGAAACAACGATAAAAAACAGTCCTAAGCAGGAAGATGGGCTCGACGCTCACCAATCAGAAATGCCTAATTGCTACGGGGCTACGCATCTCAGTAATCAGTCTGACAATGGAATATCAATACGGTGCGCACCTGAAACTACCGTTAACAAGGCCGGAAGAATTAAACGGTGTCCATCGAGTACTATTATTACCATTCCGGCGCTTCGTTCAATTAAACTAACAAGTAGAACACCTAGTTCGCGGAAAGTACACGTCACAAAGTTACAGAGACCAAGTTCAAACTGACGGCTCGAGCTTAAAGACTTCAAGGCTCTGTTTTCTTACTCGTCTTTTTTTATGAAGAGGGGAGATAGCGCGAGATTTTCGCCATACGCGGGTGACGGAAGTTACCTCAACAAGTTCCACGATTCCTGGAACGAGAAGGACACGAACGACAGTTATGGAGCAGTCGTGTATGTGGCGGTAGTTTGAGGATGAGCGAGAGATCTTGGGAACGAGGCGTGGAGCCTATTTTACTTGTAGTCAAATGACGGGTGATGCATGCCAACAGTTGACGGGTAGAAGCTAGGTAAGAAGTAGATGTACTCGGCGAGCAGCGGTACAAGACTGAGATGGTAATCGTGGTACGAGGCGCAATAAATATCCGGTATCCACCACAATATCTTGGTGTGTTAACAGAAAACAGGTAATTGAAGATTTATCGGTAGAGACCGAAAAAATTCGCGGATTCACTGACCTGTAGGCAAGCCTCCAAGAATATCAGTGAACTCAGCTGCTCATTGGCTACTTTCTAACATAGTGATTGGGCCTTCATTTAGTTCCTTTTATGTTATTGGCTCAGTGACATCCAGGAGATGTCAAAAGAGTCGAGGGCCAATTTCTTAAGTGACACCAATGTATAGCAGTTGGAATTCTAGTTTGTTTCCAAAATAAAACGCGATTTTTTCAGGTCCCTATATCGGTTATTGCTCAAGGTACTTTGACAAAAGCACGGTAGGATGAGTCTTGGTACAGGGTACGAGAATTATGGTACGTCTGGTAACATTGTCGGCGAGCAGCTTCGGCGGCCGAGGTCCAGCGACGTCTTCCAGACAGCTCCACCACTACGACGGCGGAGAGGATGTCGCAAGCAGACGGCGGAGTGTTTTTCACGTGGGCGCCGGCCGCGGTGTACGACGAGATAAACTGTCCTAATACGTAATAAGCGAGTGAGGCCGCCGGCCGTGGCTAGCCTGTCCTCGGGTAATTACAGCGGCAGCCAGGGTCCGCCTTGTAATGAGACTACACACCACACATGTTAATTACGCGCGACCAAACAAGCCGGCGGGCTGGGGGAGCGCGAGCAATCAGAAGATAGCATCGCGAGCACCCACACGACCGCTCGTAAACAGCGAGATCTAGCTGGCCTGCCAATTATGCCGTTCCTGGTCTGCCCACCGCGGACAACGCCGCTTGTCAGTGCCCGCCATGCAACACTGTCTCCGCGCCACACGAGCCCTACCTATTCCTACCTATTGAGGATTGCACTCTTAGATCTGGCGACCTTCACTCTCATCACGTCTCTCACCTGCTAACCATCTCTCATTTGTTAATGTTGATTCCGCGTTTTCATTTTATCTAGAACATTACTCCTGGGATGCAATACAGATCCGAGTCATGAGCCAGTAAATTTATCCCAGAAATACAATTGGACGGCATCTACTTTGGACGCAGATACACGAAAACAAGAGTTTGTATACAATAATATAGGCTATATATCCTACATCCGACATACCAACCGTTGGTGAAAATATTGGGTTTGGTGGCGCGGAAGAAACTGCAAGACGGTTGTTAGGAAAATGAAAAATCAAACATTCCTGCAAAACAAACCAGTCTAACGTGCGTTTATTTTCGTGCAGAAACAGGAAGACACTTCAAACGGCGAGATGAAACGTTAACACGATCCTTTAGGCAAATGGCGACGGACCTTGGGAACCGAACAGTTTCAAAACACTTTTGACACACGGTCTGCCCAAATACGAGAACCTGGTGCTCCTCCCAAGCCGATCATTAGCTCACTTGCCTCGCTAACGTAGAGGAAGATGTTATCCAAGCTTCTGTTTACGACTGCTGCTACTCTGGCCTCTTATTTCTGTTCCAACAGGCACTCAAACTACGCCAATCACAACACTCCTAAATAACATCCCTAAATAACATCGACGAAACAGATGGAAGTAACTCATTATAACGTATTATTAAATTCCATGCACCAATCCACAAGCGTCGGAAAGCCCAGGGTATTACAAAATAAGACATCGATCTCAAAAGAAAATCCAAACGACCATATTTTGCAATCGTCTACTGCTCTTTGTGTCGTTACACATATTTCAAGCCGAAAGTGATTAAAGAAAACTGGGTTTCATGCTTACTTCACAGCTGGGATGTTCATGGCAGTGTTTAATGCGGCCGCCTACCTTTGAAGCGCATAAACTGTGTTGCTGAGTGTTTGAAGATGAGTGTTTGAAGAAAGAGTTGCCCATAATGTGTTCACAATCTAAAAGTACACAGCAAATTTTTAGTGTCATTTACAACATCGATAGGGACCTGGAAAATTCGCTTTTTCTTTTACGCTTACGCTAGAACTCCAGCAACTATAAGTTCGTGTCACTTTTGCAACTGGCTCTTGACTTTTCTGACTCCTCCTGGAAGTCTCTGAGCCAATAATAGCAATGTAACTAAATGCAGACCCATTTCACTGTGTAAGCGAGCAGCTAATGAACAGATGATGTCTGTTTGAATACACAAATATTCTTGGAGGCTAGCCTATATGTCAGTGAACCAGCGAATTTTTCCCGTCTCTATATTGATTATAGGTGTCTTAAAAAAATAGATATGGTAAAATTGTTTCCCATTTTACTGCAGTGCTAGCGATCCTATTCATCTTAAAAGGGTGTGGTAGATCAATAAGCGCTGAATTCTTCAATTTATACCTACGCTATTTGAGAGTCAATACAAAAAAAAAACTAAAAAACAGTCACCCCTGATAATTCAGTTTGTAAACTTTATGAGTAAACATTTGCCCAGAATGATGCATTTGTTAAGCGTGATATCTTGCGCCGCAATTAAATGTACGATATATTTTGGCGCCAGAGATTGTTCTTCAGATAAACGTTAATCGAAAATAATTTTCCTCATAAAGTTGCCAAAAAATACTGTCTGGGATTGCTGTTTTTTCTAGTTTTGCAAATTGGCTTCGAGAAACCTACAATTCTGGACTGGTGCTTTTAGTGCTGAATTATGTACCATGCCCTCTTAAATAAACAGTCAAATGTGTACAGATTTTATCAGACGTGTATAATAACAATGATCAACATTTGTTCAATTTGAAACCTAAGTGTTGTGAATGGGTTAAAAACTTCCTATACACTTTACAGAGATTTTTACACTTACTTATTGAAATGTCTTTGTATTTCTACAATACTTGTAACCGAAATAATATTTTTACTTATATGACTAAAAAATTCATCAGAATTATAATGAACACACTGATCTAGACAAAAAAATTATATAAAAAACACTCGAGTAAACAGGCCTAACGGTAACTAAAACTCGACAACAAACTAGGAATTATTTAAATTTAATTTTTTCCCAATATTTCTTGACGTATTCGCTATTATTCAGGAATGATAATCAAGGGCAACTTGCAAACCAAACCTTATTTGAAATCAAACGCGGCACTCAAATATACTCTTAACCCTGGATTCGAAATAGGAACTCACCACATCCAAAATTGGCATTTTAACTTAGGCCCTATCACGCCACAGATAGGCCCCTCACTCTAAATCACAATCTTCTAAATAAAATACAAACAACCATGTCCAGAGGTACAGAGTTACTATAGTATTAGCTCGGGAATGGTCATTTCATATAGCCGGCACCAATTTTGAAAAATACTAATATGTAAATGAAACAAGGTGCGGACATCTGTTACACTAAGAACTCAAGGAGGAGAAAGCACGAGAATAACTAATGTAAAACAGATCATTGTGCTGGATAAATAAGATACCATACCAGCGTGGCTCTGAATTTATGGGCAGAAGAAACGTGTCTACCCTTATCAACACTCTCTAAAATAAAAGTCCCTAGACAAAAGAAGGCGAAACACAAATCCAAGACTTGCAGAACATGATGCCCGAGATGAAAAAAATCGTTGGATTAGTTACTCTGGAGAATTCACTGTGGGATATAAACATCTTCGAAATGAAAACAAAATCATTTACTCGGGTCGGCTGCAACAAGAATGTCTCCGTCCAGCGGAGAAGAGAATTGAAAAGAAGCAGGGCTACCAGTTGCTAAAAAGCAGGAGCGACCGCATAGAAATATCCAGGTCTCGCGTAATCCTGAATCCTGTTTCCTTTCCCCGTCCTCCGTCCTCTTACAAGTGTCTTCGCCTGGCTAGCCACTTTTTTTATCAGCTCCGTAGTCTTGTTTTGCTCCGTACAAATCATTCTAATTTATTGGGACGGGTTTCGGTGCTCTGTCTTGCGTACATTTGCTTGGTGGTCTGCTGGTGAAAACAGGAATCTCACAGTTCGTGTCTTGTTCTTGCTGTTTATCCAACCTGCCCACTTAAGGTTTGTTCTTTACGACTGGAATCCAAGTACCCGTAGATCTTATTGTCCCTGTTAACGTGCCATGCTAAACAAGGTTTCTCCATTGTTTTCGCGCCACAATTAATCGATGTTTTTAAAAACGTGCTAATTTTTCCACTTTTTTGTACCGGTTAAATATCTTCCCGCAAAACGAGAAAGAAAATGTTGCCGTGTATTTACTGATTGGTATTCTATTCACGTGCCTATGCACTAACACAAAACTCCAACTGTATCATTAAACTACACGTGTGCAGGGCAAAAACGAACCATTTCAGTGGCCAGCTATGTAAACACAACACTTTTAATGAGATGTTGTTGGTCTGTCAGCAGAAATTTTACACAACACTGACAACACTCATTATTCTGTTCTTTTATCACCTTAATGGGCCAGACGCTCGACTGGAGACTTATTTTAACCTGAATTTAAGCGAGAACCCTCCCATTTTATGAGATAATAACATACACGCATAAAAACATAACAATTTGTATATGGGTTGTTTATTTGCTTAGTCCGTATTGATTTATTTGTATAATTTATAAGTATTGGAACTAAACAGAGAACATTATTATTTTATTTGGCAGAAACATTTTGAAATAACGTAAATGTTCAGACGAAACTTCCACCAAAAATCCTGATATTGTCAAATGACGTGTTGCCTACTAAAATGTTCCTTTCACCCACTTTCATCATTCAAATCTGAACTTATTTTCTACATTCACAGAATATTACGTAGTTCTTCAACACAAATGTATGAAATAGTAACAAAGAAAAAATAAATAAAATTGCAAAACTAATTTGATTAAAAACAAATTATTAAACGTATTCTAAAAAACATTATATCAAAACTTATCACTATGAAAATTAGAGTTTTCAGTTCAGCGTAACTTTGTCATTAAATTTACTTAGGAATAATTTTTGTAACACTTTCGTGTCGATCTCTACATATTGAGTTAAAAGGAGTTAAGTCCTCATCGCACGTGTATCAAGTGTCTCTCTTTTGACTCCACCGCACGTGTATTAAATTATGTATTTTAAAATAATTCCAAATGTTCTCCCTTCTGACTTCACGAAACACGTTACAGGATATTCGCGGTAGTGAGAACTTTTGAAGACGACCTCGTCAAGAATAACTAGAGCCCACGATTTTTGGTGAAAAGAATTCTGCAACAGTTTGTTTCAATGCCTTACGTGCACATCTGCAGGTCTGCTTCTTGGTTATTGGCAGAATGTATAATTGCACAGGCGTGGCTCATTTGACTTGTGCCAACAGGAACAAGGTTACTGCGACACAACACGTCTGTGATTTGCGGGTAAAACACCGAGACGCTGAGAATTTAAAACAGCCAATCACAGACCATGAAGCAGAGCTGCATATGTGCACATAAACCATTGAAACAAATTGTTGCAGAATTCTTTTCACCAAAAATCGTGGGCTCTAAGAATAACAATTAAACAATACATTTTATTGTGACCTGAGACGTTCACTTTAAGGTACGGTGAAATATACACACTCTGTTTATTACTTACATTGTCATGTTTATATATTAAAAAATCGCTATTAAATATTGTGTTTTCAGAAAATAGCAACATTCCTGCTGATTACAACGACACCAAGTTTATATCCATGCGAAATGTCAATGTGTTGTGGTGTATGTTGGCAGTTACACGTGCACGACGCGAGGAGCTGCCACGGAGAGATAAGAGCTGATAGTAGCGTGACCCTATACTTCAACGCCCGTGGGCAACCCAATCAAAAATATGAGAGTGGCTCATTATATACTGACTCGACGCGCTCTATCTTGCGTCTGGAGTGTTAGTGAGAGAAGTACTTGTCACACAAAAAATTAAAAAGGATTTTGCTAATATGAAAATTTTAATAGGCACTTGAACAGCCTTAATATTGAACTGACGGCAAATTAACAACACTCGGGGTCACACACAGACGTCATTGTGGTGTTAGCGCTGTCTCTGCGATGTTCACGCATGATGTGTGGTCGTCCTCGTCCCCTTTCGCCGTCGAATCAAGGTCGCAGGAAACGTCCGAGTAAAATTTAAAGGCGACCATGTGTACTTTCTTGAGTCCTTACGTCATGTGCTTCTTGCACGCGCTCGTTAACACGACTCGGATTCTCGAAGCTGTCACGCCGTAAGTCGGACTGTACAGTCACGTCGCCTTAACTCACCTGGAGTCCAAGTACCAACAACCATTCGTGCCACTATTCACGTCGAAGAGTAATAATCAAGTGCGACAACCATCTATCCCGTGCTTAGGGTTAGAGATTTGGGGTAGCAAAACCTATTTCTAGGGCCACGATTTTGTCGCGAAAAGATTTTTGCACCACTTTGTTTCAGTGACTCACGTGCACATCAGCAGTTCTGTTTCAAGGTTATTGGCAGCGTGTCTTTGTTCAGACACGTTTCTCATTTTACTGCGCCAATCAGAATAAGATTATTGTGAGTATGTACGTCTATAATTTGCCAAGGCAAGTGAGAGTAAAATCATCCAACCACAGACGATGTAGCAGAGCTGCAGGTGTGCACATGACGCATCGAAACAAAATGTTGCAAAAATCTTTTCGCCATAAAATCGTGGCTCTACCTATTTCATCAGTACGTAAATGACGTAATTAGCAGGAACCATGGCGGTGTCAATATACAAACTGCAATCATCTTTGTCGGTATCACCTAGTTTGTTTTGCATCAATAGCAACTACGTAATATACGGAAATTATTCTTTCTTGTTAAATTGGTTTCTTTTAGTTCTAACTGTTGTCAGAAAAATCCAAATAAACCTGATACGTTCTGCCGGAGGAACAATTTGATTAGGTGAAACAACCTGCTCCACGGAGTGATTAAGTATAGGAAACTTGAATAAAGTTATAAAAATATTTCAAAGGGCACAGCCACTAATAATGTTATTTCTAGCTACGTTTAACAGTTTTGCAAAATGTTAATGATAAACTTGATCGTAGTCCCAATTTTTAAAGTATTCATGGTTCCTAATAACGTAACTTTTTCTTGACGTAGGCCAAACTTGGTGTCAGCTAAGCAATATTTTACGCATAATTACTCTGGTGTATCTCATGTCGCTTAATCATTTCCGTTGTTCTTGACTGAAATAATTAGCACTACTGAAACGTATATTTCAACATTTTTGGGGGTTTGAATAGTAATGAAAGTCGAGAGAAAATGTACAGATGTTTGTCCATGAATATGGGATCAGACTACTAGCTGGTCAGCAAGGAAATGGTTATGAAGTAAAGGAAATATAATAGGATTGTTAAATAAATTAGGCAATTTAGTCAAACTGTTTCAAATATGTAAATAATTTTATTCATGATATGATTACAGTGTAATCATCAATTCGGGTTGCTGTGGTGGCGTCCTCTCTCAAACGTAATAGGCGGAGAGGAAGGCATAACATTCCCTCCTTCACTATACTAATTAACTCGAGCCACTGCACTACTGTAAATTATTGCTAATAAAGATTGTAAGAATGTTTCGTAGGATTGCTTTTTCTGGTTTCCCCATGCTCGCTTTTAAAACTGTGCATGACGTAATAAACGTGTTTTGCGAGTATTTGTGTCTAGAACACGGAGGTGGTCTCATGAATGCAAATAACATCATGATTTCTTGAGAACATTCTTACACCTTTGACTTTACACATTACTTATTTTTACCTAAATTGATTTCCCTTCTTCACTTCTTCCCCGGACATGCACCTTTACGTTCAATTATATGGCACACTTCGATTTTCAAAACTGGCTAAGACTCTTAGGTCATTCCGGAGGCTCCATTTTCTTCCGAACTGTATGGGTGATTCTTAGACGCGCGCAGAGTTGGAATTAATACACTTATCACTAGGGCCCGGTAGTTTTCGCGAAAAGATTTTTGCCCCACTTTGTTTCAGTGTCTTACGTGCACACCTGCAGTTCAACTTCATGGCTATTGACAGAGTGTTTTTGTGCAGAGTCGTTATTCATTTGACTGTGCCAATCAGTACACGGATAACTGTCACATATCACGTATGTAATTTGCGGGTTTAACCTCCACACGCTGGGTGTTAAGGCATCCAATCACAGACCACATAGCAGAGATGTAGGTGAGCACGTAAGGCACTGAAACAAAGTGCTGCAAAATTCTTTTCGCGAAAATTACCGGGCTCTACTTATCACTAGAGAAGGTGATTTATCGCGAGAATGTTTTCTGCCAGCGTATTCTGCAAATCAGTGTATCGTTCTGCGTCATGTATTGTTGGCCGACGGTTGTATTGCACTGTCTAGTTGTTTACTGACGAATGACGGATGTCCAGAAGTAGTGCCCAACAGTTATCATTGGCCCAGTCAAATAGGGACTCGCCAGTAACGAAATAAA